>JASANB010000635.1:0-106428 GCA_030248155.1 Sabatieria punctata | reverse complement strand
GTTTAAAGGATAAACTAACAATTAGTAATCGAGGATTGCGGTTTGCGTAAGTGCACTGCCAGCAAACCGCTTTGCACTGGAGCCTCTGACTTTGTCCTGGTCGGCAATTTTGAACATTCTTCTTACTAACAAGTTCGTGTGCAATAAACTTTACTTTACTTTATGTAGCTTGGTGTTGTGTTGTGCCCTTCCGAAATGAACTGACCCGAATTTTCAGACATCAAGTTTGAACGTAAACATCTCATGAACCTCACAAGCTAGTTTCTGTCAAGGTGAAAAATTAGCATGCCACCCTCATTTTTGAGAATGCATATTTTTCACCTTGACTAAAAGTAAAAATCCGCCAGATTTTAACTGGTTGTGCTAGTAAAAGCTGAGCTCTTCAGGTTATTAAGCCCATATAAAGATTGGTTAACCTGTAACCTGCAAAAATTGGAGATAGAAGAAGGCTAGCAGGCTAGGACTTGGCCAAAATAAACTGTTAAGAAATGGTAATAATCGTGCCAAAAATCTTTTTATTCCGTTGAAAGTTGACAAAATGGGGGCCATTTGAAATTATTCGGAAAACTCTAAAAAAGGCAAGGGGGTCTTTTTTTATGGCCAACACTGAGTGTTGGTTAGTTTAGACTACTGTTCGGTGTGAGGAAATGAAGTGTTGCAAATCATTTTCTTATTGCTCAAGCCCCCTGGTTCAAGTATTTCTCATGTAAATGAATAATTACACTAGAGCTAGTTTAATGCCGAATAGGTTTTTTCTTTTGTAAGACATTTTGTGCTTGGAATTCTCTGTTTTCTCAATTCTAAAGTAGTTTAAACTCTCTTAGCATTTAAATTTAAATAAATATTAAGTTTTATTAAGAGCCGGTCTCTGTGCCGATCGACCCTTGGTATTGAGAGTTGAAATTTTGACTTTCACCGATTCCGCCCAAATTTGGTGTGGTAGTAGCATCTGATGAGTTATACTGGACCTGCAAAGATTAGTTCGATTCAACACTCCAGAGTGGTATAATGGACTCCGGAAATTTTCGCTCCTTAACTATGGGACGAAAAATTTGGAGCTTATTTTCTCGGGAATTAGTGCGAGTTGTGAACTGATATTTGGGGATTTTACTAGTTGCTTGTATGTCTCTGAAACACACTACTTACATCTACAAATTTCGGAAAAAAATTATTTTCGACCCCCTTTGACCCCATAAAACCCCCCAAAATACCCCCCGTGACTGCGCTTTTTTATTTCAGAACTTTGTAGCGCTATTATTTCTGCATTTATTGGTGTAGCCAAATTGGGCATTTGGGCTGCGGAACAACGTCATTTTTGGCCTCAAACAAATTTTATCCAGTCAGAAAACTGCACAGGTTGACCCAAAAATACCGGAATTTACTTCCAGCCTTTGATTGAGAAGACGGATCTTTTAAGTTTCGGTCTCATTTAAAAGAGCGCGCCCTGGCCGATCGAACAGTTGGTCGCCAGCTAAAAACAAACCACACAGTCTGGTACTGAAAGAGTCTATAGTGAGCACGTTCAGCACATTGCGCTTTTCTTCTCTTTTTGAGTTTTTAAGAGCCAGTTCGCAAGAGAATCGACCACGTATGTATGTATGTATGTATTACAGTTGGTAGGTTAGGTACCACCAAATTTCAGGTAAGTCCAGGTTCAGGTATCTCTAAAATCCAATTTCAGGTTCAGGTTCAGGTTCAGGTACATTTTTCAAAAGTACCCAGGTGTCAGGTTCAGGTTCAGGTACTTTCAAGTAAAGACACAAATTTTCGGCTATGAGCTAAATCAATAGCGCTCCTGTTCCTTTTCTTAAGAAAACGATCCATGTACAAAGCAATCGAAATTTACAAACCAACAATTCGACAAAAACGAGAAAAACGCAAGACAATTTTTGCGGTATGACGGACCGATCGCCATTATAGTAGGAAACCCCACGCACTCCACGAATGTTCATTTCAAACTCTAAGTTCCGGCATTAAGTTAAGGCTCAGGCTTACATAAGTTCTACTAGCTGACATTTAAGCTTATGTTCAACAAACAAACTAAAGCTTAGGCTTAGGCATAGAGGAAGACAAGCTTTCATAAAGGCAATTTCCGGATGGGGCGCTTTTCCCTATAATCGCCATCATTTTTAAGTTACAGTACATGTACAATATAGGTCCAGATAGAGATACATTTACGCACACCATTTTTAAGGACAAAACTGTAGAGCGTCAAGCAATATGTGATCTAACCAATTTCAAAAGTTGACAGTACGTGCTACTTGTACCGGCTACCGGGAAGTTTAAGACAAGAAACACCTGAAAAGTAGGTACCGACCTAGTAGGTGTTAGGTAAGTACTTTTATTTTCAAGTAGGTTCAGGTTCAGGTTCACAATTTTCAGGTTAATACCCAGGTTTCAGGTTCAGGTTCAGGTATACCTACCAACTGTAGTATGTATGTATGTATGTATGTATTGTATTGTATTGTATTGTATTGTATTGTATTGTATTGTATTGTATTGTATTGTATTGTACTGTACTGTACTGTACTGTATTGTATTGTATTGTATTGTATTGTATTGTATTGTATTGTATTGTATTGTATTGTATTGTATTACGCAATTTTTGTTTAGACCATTCATTAGAAACTGCAAGGTCACAGACTATACTGGATTCTGGATTATACTGGTAATTACATGTAGGGATGCAAATTGTATAAAAAATACCAAATACCAAATACCAAATAGTAGATGGTATTTTCTATACCAAATAATACTACCAAATAATTCCAAATAGTTGCTAAACAGGTCGCTAGCTGTTTGGAATGAGCGCAAAGTCACACTTTTTGTTTTTACAGCAAAAATCATAAGTTTTGCCTCAGTGGAAGAGTTTTTGTTGCATCTAAAAGAAATCTAGTCATGCCGAGAAAGAAAACGACTAGAATTTGGGTGTTTTTCACTGACTCGGGAAATGGGCAAGGAGCACGTTGTGACGTTTGCGGTCTAGGCTCGGTCTCGATAAAGGGGCCGTCCATAAACGACATCGTTCCAAAACCCAGATTTTTCGGAGCCCCCCTTCCCCCAAAATCGCCTTGCGTCCTTTCATGGGGGCCCCCTCCACTTTTTGAGAATTTTCCATGAATGGTTGTTATAAGCTAAACTGGTCAGAATTCCTTGTTCTTTTGTTGCTCAGAAACGGTAAAGAGACGTCTTGTTCTGCGTATCTGCATTGTTAAACTTTTAGTAATTTAGAAATAACGAGAAAACTCTGAACAGAAGCGCTCTGACAGAGTATACAGTGCAAAATATGCAGAATTTATCGCTTAAAAGCTAATTGTCTAGTTATTTAAACTATTTGGTATTATTTGGTATAAAAAAATACCAAATACCAAATAATACCAAATACCTAGAAAATACCAAATAATACCGAATAATACCAAATAATACCGGATACCATTTGCATCCCTAATTACATGCAACTATAGCAGATGAATCTAGCCTGCCACTATAGACAGTAGATGGTTTATAATTACTAATCGTGCATGTTTATGTTTCAGATAGCTCTGCACTTCATTTCCAGCCAGATGAGTACCACACAGAGCAGCAAATTATGTCAAGCTTTTCCCGAAAAGCTCGCAATGGTGGCAGGGGAACCAGGCCAAAACGCCCTGCACAAAAGCGGCAGCGAACTGAACGTAATAGCAACCCACAATTTGTTCAATGAATTGCTAGTCCATCATGGTTTAGTTGGCCATTGTGTTTTAGCCCATGAGGGTGAAGATGAACTTTATGTTGAACAGCCCCAAGATACTGATGACTACATTTTTGTACAGCGCGATGAATACATAAACGATGAGAACTTCAAAACCGTTGAGGATAAACTGTGGCGCAACAGAGATGGATGATCTGCTTGACTGATCTTTTAGACCTTATAGACCTTATTGGGTTTGCTCTTTGTCTGTGTTGGTCTGTGACCTTGCAGTTTCTAATGAATGGTCTAAACAAAAATTGCGTAATACAATACAATACAATACATACATACATACATACATACATACATACATACATACATACATACATACATACATACATACATACATACATACATACATACATACATACATACATACATACATACATACATACATACATACATACATACATACATACATACATACGTGGTCGATTCTCTCGCGAACTGGCTCTTAAAAACTCAAAAAGAGAAGAAAAGCGCAATGTGCTGAACGTGCTCAATATAGACTCTTTCAGTACCGGACTGTGTGGTTTGTTTTTGGCTGGCGACCAACTGTTCGATCGGCCAGGGCGCGCTCTTTTAAATGAGACCGAAACCTAAAAGATCCGACTTCTCAATCAAAGGCTGGAAGTAAATTCCGGTATTTTTGGGTCAACCTGTGCAGTTTTCTGACTGGATAAAATTTCTTTGAGGCCAAAAATGACGTTGTTCCGCAGCCCAAATGCCCAATTTGGCTACACCAATAAATGCAGAAATAATAGCGCTACAAAGTTCTGAAATAAAAAAGCGCAGTCACGGGGGGTATTTTGGGGGTTTTATGGGTCAAAGGGGGTCGAAAATAATTTTTTTCCGAAATTTGTTGATGTAAGTAGTGTGTTTCAGAGACATACAAGCAACTAGTAAAATCCCCAAATATCAGTTCACAACTGGCACTAATTCCCCGAGAAAATAAGCTCCAAATTTTTCGTCCCATAGTTAAGGAGCGAAAATTTCCGGAGCGCATTATTCCACTCAGGAGCGTTGAATCGAACTAATCTTTGCAGGTCCAGTATAACTCATCAGATGCTACTACCACACCAAATTTGGGCGGAATCGGTGAAAGTCAAAATTTCAACTCTCAATACCAAGGGTCGATCGGCACAGAGACCGGCTCTTAAGCATCCTGTACTGTTTGTTTGTTTGTTTGTTTGTTTGTTTTGGTGGCAAAAACCTTTATCCATAGCTAAGCGAAAGAGCAAGACGGAGCTAAAGTGTGACTGGCGGAGCGTCCTCCTGCTCCTCTGGTCTTCTTGTTGACGTAGTACTCGGCCTCAAGCAGGCCTCTCTCCTCGTCCGATCTCGAACTGGTGCTCCTCATCGGCACTCAGGTACCTGTCCACCGTCTTCTTGAACCAATCGAAGTTCTGGTCGTGCATCCGGTGGTACATCTCCTCGCAGAAAATCAGTCTCAAACAAACACCACCGTCACACCTGTACGTGGATGGGTGGGACACACTGTACATAGCTAGAAAGCAAAACCCTTCCTCTCCGCCTGAAATACGAGTCGGCTCGATTGAGAAATAACTGAAATGGCCATAATTTTAATTGTTTTTTATGTACAGATATGCATGTACATGTAGTCTCGATTCATTGGAGCCGACATTGCTCACCACTACGCCAGAGACGTAACCAAATTAGGCATAGTTTAATATGTACAAACAGACATTTACGGGCGTTTTAGAGATTTTTAAAGTTTGGACACCTCCTGGGCGATACCTCCCTGGACCTGCAACCTGAACCTGCAGTATGTACCGGCAGGAAACTGTGTACGGTACTTACCAGTAGCGTAGCCATACAGTAGGGTGGCTACACTACACCGCTTTTGCGGCGGGGTAGGTACAACATAGGAAGACAAAATCTGTCAAAAATATGAGAAACAAATAACTTATGTCCTGAAAGAGATTTGCACTATATAACACCTACTGGTCTAACCCTTCTGTCATTGTTGTTTCGTCAGTAAACTTCTCTCTCGCTTCATTGGTGCCTCAAAGACCCGGGAGTATTGTTGTGTCTGTTTCACTAGTAAACGCGTTTCTCTCTTCAGTACATAGTGAAACTGTCTATTCTAATCTGATGAAAATACTTTTAAATACGTAATGCCAGTGCCCTTACCCCACTCCGGTAGCCGTTAGTATACAGTACGTATTTATGGTGAATAAGGCAGAAAGATGTTTATGGTATAGCAGATTGAGAGTTCACCTACCCACAGTTAGGCAGAAATTCTTCCAGATCGTCCATTTCCTCTTCGTCGTAGTAGAAGTCGAACTCTGGATAGAGCAGAAGCACCGGTTGCTTGACTTCGCTCAGAATCTCGTTGCAGACATTTCCCTTCGAGGCTCTGTCGTTAAACCAACTGCAAAGCATTGATTTTTATAAAAGGATAACTGTGTAATGTAATGTGTACTCTATCTTAGCTTGACAGTGCTGGTCCCAGACCTTCATGAAGTACTCTTCGCCGTACATCTCCAGAAACGGCCGACGCTTGTTGTCGTGCCAGAGCGTTGTGTCCCGCACGACCGCTGAAATCAGTGAACCGTAATTTTCGATCGCAACCCTTTGTACAACATGTAACAATCAGGTAGCGGGTCCGACTGACGGAAATTCTGAAAATTCTACATCTCTGCAAACAGAGCCATTGGCCCAAGGGAGGCCCGGGGGGTAGGGGTTGGCGGCGAATTTGAACCCATATATGAATGGGTGCCGGTACCATATATGGTGCCATTACCATATATGGTACGAAATCTGAACAGAGTAGTACTATATGGTACCGGTACCAAAGCGAAGGTAGGGGTAGCATATGGTGCCACTGGCCTAGTAGGTACCGGTACCATATATGGTGCCGCCACTACCATACATGGTACGAAATCTGGACAATATGCCATATACGTAACAGGCGGCTTCTGGGGGTTTGCCTCCCACCCGACTTAGGCCAAACCCCCAGGATGGGGACCCCCGAGATGATTTTTCCGACACCCCTCCGATTTTTTGGCAAGTATTTTTTTAGTAAATTTTTGCGATTTTTCGTATTTCAGATCAAATCAGCGATTTTTGACAATTTTTAGCAGAAAATTGCGATTTCAGCGTTTTTAGTGCCCAACCCCTCTCAAAATTTGGGCTCAGACGCCCCCAGCTGGCGCCAGACCCCCAACCCCCTTCGGTGGATGACCTGTTAAATGAATGATGATATATAGGCCAAGCAGAGCGAAGGTAGGGGTACCGTATGGTGTCGGTAGGGATGGCCGGAATTCCGATTCCGATTCCGATCGGAACTGGCAGTTCCTATTCCGATTCCGAACCCAGAGGTCTCGGAATTTTTCGGAACTTTTGCTAAATTTTTAGGAAATCAAACACCATTTCTTGCGTACTATTGCGTGTCTGCTTTGCTGTGCAATCGATAATCTGCGTAGTTTAGTAATCCATAACCTACTGTAATCCCACTAAGTAAAAAAATGAAAGTTAGCACCACTCCGTTGAGGAAGCACCTGAGTCTGACGCACTCGGCAGTCTTCAAACGCCTCAAAGATTTTGATCAAAGCCAGGGACGGACGTTTAAAGTGGCAAAACACATTTCGAAAGGTGACAGAAGTCACTTGAAGCCTGAAAACTAGAGTGCGAACAATACCTGAAAAACCCAATACCTCAATACCAATACCAATACCTGAGACCCCCAATACCCCAAAACCCAATACTTGCATAACCTGTGTCAAAAATTGCATTTCAGTGAAAAGGTACATTCCAGTGGTGTACACAGGATTTCTTTCACAGGGATTAAAATTTCGAAGAGGCTTGGTTGGCCATTGTCGAACTAGCGCGAGATATTTTGAAAAATTAGCCTTTAAGAACGATTTAGAAGCCGTTCTGGTGAGTAAAATAAGCAGAAATTAACAGTTTTAGTCTGTACATGAGCTACTGTATTACAGTGGTTCATATTTTCGGCGGATTTTTTCCTCTTACTCCACCGGAAAGTGGTGTACCAGACCCGCACCCCCTGGGTACAGTACTAATACTAATATCACTAATATCACTAAAATGGCAAATTTCAATTGAATCCAAAAGGTTTATCTTAGATAAGAACAGAGAAATTGCACAAATTACTGGTGTACTAGAAAAGCGGTTTATTCTTCTTTCTATATTTTACATTCTAACATTTAGTATATTTTAACGCAAAAACGGCTTTCTTTCATATACCTACTGTAATCATATGTCAATGTTTTTGATATTTTTCAGGTCAGTTTTTCAGTTCAACGGCAATTTTAATAGGTCCTAATTAGTATTGGGTATTGGGGCATAAAAAACCCAATACCAATACCTGGAAAACACCACAAGACTCAATACCCAATACCAGTTCGCACTCTACTGAAAACGTTGAAAAAATTGTTGTTTTTAAAGTATAATTTACGCGCTTTGAATTTACCTATTGATGGTTGGCGATTTAATGCATTGTTATCGTTTGACATGGTTAAAGGACGGTTGCGTAAACACAATGCTTGCCGAAAACAGGTTCTTCCAAAAGATTAAGCCGATTTTTAAAAAAGTTCCGATTCCGATTCGGAACTGTAGTTGAGTTCCGATTCCGATTCCGATCGGACCCAAAAATCCGGTTCCGGTCCTTCCCTATGTGTCGGTACCGTAAAGACGTAGAACGCACAGTTGTAGGCGTCTTTCTGTTTGTCGCTGACGTAGGAGCTAGTGCCCCAGAGCACCAGTTTTTGGATGTTGTCGGTGTTTCGCTGCTCGTGGGCCATCAACAAGGCCACCGGACCGGAATCCCCGTGCGCACAGATCGAAAACGGAATCAAACCCAGTTGCTGAAATAAAAAGTGTATCGGTTAATTAAGGTTGGCTCAGAGGTACTCTATGTACCTCCATCAAGTTGTAAGCCAATTTGGCCTCTGTCTTATGATAGCCGGGGGAGGTGTTACGGTCGGGGGGTCTGCTTCTACCGTAGCCTGGGGCGTCCCACGCCACTAGCGTGTACTTGTCGTGGTCAAAGTTCTCCAGATGACGTCGGAAATCGATTGAGTAACTGCCTTAATAGGTACAGCAATTATAAAGCACGTACGTAGAAATACGTAGATACACTACAATATATGTACAATACATGTAACCATACATGTAACAGGGGGGGTCTGGGGGGTCTGCCCCCCCCCGACTTAGGCCCGACCCCCGCGATAGGGGCCCCCCCCCCCCCCCCCGAGACGATTTCACCGACCCCGCCCCTCCGATTTTTCTGGCAAGTAAATTTTCGAGCAAATTTTTGCAATTTTTTACAATTTCACACACAAAAATTGCCAAAATCGCCTGCAAAACAGCACTTTTTAGCTGTATTTCAGCCCAAATTAGCGATTTTTGGCAAATTTTAGCCAAAAATTGCGATTTTTTCGATTTTTGAGCGTTTTTTAGTGGCCCCCCCCCCGCCCCCAACCTTTGGGCTCAGACCCCCCCCCCCGCCGGCGCCAGACCCCCCAACCCCCCTCCCCATCGGCGGATGACCTGTTACATGTATGCATGTAACAGGTCACCCGCCAAAGGGTGATGGGGTGGGGGTCTGCGCCCAAATTTTGGGTGGGGCTTGGGTACTAAAAACGCTCAAAAATCGCAATTTTTTCGGCTAAAAATCGCTAATTTGGGCTGAAATACAGCTAGAAAGTGCTGTTTAACGGGCGATGTTGGCAATTTGTGTCTGAAATTGCAAAAATTTGCTCAAAAATTACTTGCCAGAAAAATCGGAGGGGCTCTCTCTAGCCAAGTCGGGTGGGGAGCACACCCCGTTACATGTATGCAATATACGTATGTACAGTAGATGGCGCAACCTTCTAGAGCTCTAATTGAACGCTCCTAAGGACGCGTAAAACATTAGGCTAAGGCAGATAAAATAAACTGCTAAAATCGCCGTTTTACACGCAATTTCCGTGACTGCAATCAAATGGCAAAAATGACGCAGTTAGCGACAGAGAAAAACGATCAGAGTTTACTACTTGTATACGTATGTAGTTACCCAACATATCATGCAGGAAAAGAAGGTAGTGCGGTCCGTGTCCGGCCTTGGCGTAGTGGATGTTGGTTCCCAGACAATCGAGTCGGGCCTCCTCATACTTGGCCGCTTCTGTCGATTCGACAGTTTTCTCTTCCTTCTTGTCTGGCATTCTTAGTACCACTCTTTCCTAAGTACGTAACCAACTCTGACTTGACGTCCCACTCTCACTGCCTGCTTCCAGAACATTCTGCGGCTAATTATACCTCTCCTACAGCTTTACTACTGCCCTGTTACACTCAGACGTTTGGGCGGTGTACGGTGTGCGAGTACATGTGCGTTTTACAAAATGGCACACGATAGACAGTGCACGGCTAGACACCTACCTGCCCTGAATCTTAGAAAATTGCAATGACAGAAAGCAGACATGGGCAAAGGGGGGCTGAGTGTGAGATGCACTTCAATGCTACATTATTATTGTTACTGTTGTTGTTCAGAGTTCTGTTCTACTATTGTTTGTATTGTGTGTGGTTGTGTTTTAATACCTCTCCTCGTTGTTCTTTTGTCTAACTCCCTAAAATAAATACAGTATAGATAAAAAAAAATGTCCCATCGCTTTTTCGGCCTTCACTCAAACGTTTCGTTCTCAGTAACTTCTTTACCGATTTGGCTCAAATTTTCAGCAAAAATTAACAACATGGTTGGCTAAATATTCTGCAAGTGTGGTGCCAAAATTCCGACTCATACTGGTTTTATGGCCCGAAAACTAGGCCTGAAACTTGCAGGAATGATTGGTGTTGCTATTGGGCATAACATACTAAGCGGGCAGCCCTGTAGCTCAAAGGACACTAAAATGGGGGAATTTCAAAAACATGAGTGAAAATCCCATAGTTAAGAAATCCGCACCTTCTAGAATCAAAGCACTGAATCTGTTGTTAATCAACATAGATTGTAGCAGGAAGTTCGATAAATAAATGAACCTGATATTTAAGCTCTGTTCCACACCATAGTAACCATCCCTGCAGCGTTTTTTGAAAATTGAAAATCTTTAGAATCGTCATTTTGCCGGTTTTACGAAGAAAAGTCATATTTCGTCATGTTTTTGAAATTCCCCCATTTTAGTGCCCTTTGAGCTACAGGGCTGCCCGCTTAGTATGTCATGCCCAATAGCAACACCAATCATTCCTGCAAGTTTCAGGACTGTACTCCTTGTATTACCGAAAAAAAATAAATTTGCGTGGACCACCCTCATTCCTAGTTTTCGGGTCATAAAACCAGTATGAGTCGGAATTTTGGCACTAAACTTGCAGCATATTTAGCCAACCATGTTGTTCATTTTTGCTGAAAATTTGAGCCAAATCGGTAAAGAAGTGACTGAGAACGAAACGTTTGAGTGAAGGCCGAAAAAGCGATGGGACATTTTTTTTATCTATACTGTACTTTACTGGTTCGCTCTTAGTCGGTTGCTGTTACCGCATCAACACTGAGGGGGTTGGCCCCCCCTCAGGCTTTGACCTACCCCCCTCAGCCGGCCGCTTCCCACACCTCAGGAATTTTTTGGAAGAATTTTGTATAAAAAATTATGATTAAAATATGCCTGGATTAGGTGTAATGAGCTCAGAATAGCTTATTTTAATGAAAAATAAGCCAAAAAACCTTGATTTTAGCAGAAAATCTGACTTTTTGGCTTACCATACCCTCAACCCCCGCTCAGGCGCTCCTACCCCCCTCAGGATATGAAAATTCTATCCCCCACCCCTCAACCGAAATGCTAGCCCATCTCTGACAGAAAGGGTTTCTCTGCATATTCCTCTGCATTTCCATTAATAAACTGTGTGTTGATGGTCTTTTCACCAATATTTTTATGAATTGCTGAATTTTCGGACTGGATTTAACTTTTTTTAATTAATCGAAAAATCTTCTAAAAATAAAAACTGATTCCGAGTATATAAGTAAGTACGTATCAATTTGAATGTACCTGATTTTAAACAAGAAAGACGACCAGAGCAAAATTCTAAGCATTCGTACATATATTCGGTGTAAACACATTGGCCGGAAAAAATGAAGGCAGTATACCGTTCAGGCGGTGGGTTGGAGAGTATAAAATCGCCATCCCAAAAAAGGTCGCCAAAATTTAGAGGGGGTTTTGGCCTGAATGTCGCAAAATTTCTCCTAAAAATGGTGGCCAAAATTTTCAGACCGGTGGGGTAGCACCTCCCGGCGATAGGGATAAAATCCCCTAACCCCAGGCCCTTGTATGCGTACACAGCGACTGCAATGTTGTAAAAGGCGCTGAAGTGCGGTGTGCATAAGGATCGATTAGTTTTTAGCTTTCTCCTGCTTTCCTAATTAAAACTACTGCACTGCACGAAACTGGCGAGTCAAAACTACGTAAATAGACTTTATCGCTTGAACTAGATAGGCATGACCTCAGCTGAAAACAGCCAGCCAAACAGTAAATAAATAACCACATTATTACCGACATTGCAACCGGGCGAAAGCGGCATAAGAACGAGTCAAATCTGCATATCAAATCACACATATCAAATCACACATATCAAATCAGAGAGTCAGTGAGCCTCGGCGGCGCTGTCTAACTGAGCGCTGAGAATCTGCAAGCCACAAATTGAAATGCATTCAAAAATGTGCTAATTTAAGCTCCCTAGAGTAATCTAAACAATAAAAACTATACCTCAAAGCGACCGGACAGACCAATAAGACAGTTGCGTTCTTTGCTAAAGTAGCCGAGACAGAAAATGCCAGTCTCCTTTACGTACTGCTGCTTGAAGGTCAGATTCTCAATCCGCTCGTCTTCTTCGTTGTGCCAGCAAGAGAACCGGTACATCCAGGTCACCAGGTCTTCCACATCCGACTCAAACTTCTCCTCAACTCACAATACAGTAGCTGATTTGCTCACTTACAACTAGGTGAACAACACCTAAAAACCCAATACCCCAATACCCAATACCAATACCTGAGACCCCCAACCCCAATACCCAATACTTGCGTAGCTGGGCAAATTACATTTCTTTACAGGACCGGCCATTTATCCTTCGTCAATCAATTGTTAGCACAAAATACGAAAATCCTCCGAATTTTTACTCTCAGATTTTAGCCAACTCTGTACTTCGACCACTAGTTGTGCACTTCCATGTGTCCGCCGTGAAAGTGGACAAGCGAAGTGCGTAACTAGTGGTTCAAGTAGCAGAGTTGGCTAAAATCTGAGAGTAAAAAAGTGCAGAGGATGTGTTAAAATTTGAGCGAACTTGGTTACGGCAAGACGAAACAGATTGCACAAGGTCTACCAAGAACTGCTTAAATACAATATGACGCTTTTCCGTACGGAAACTGTTTTGGGACAATTTTTAGTTTTTCTAATATTCTACCAATTTTCGGATACACCCTCGGCTTTATTGGAATAATCCAGAAATTGATCTCTTTATAGGTTCCGATCGGTACCTACAGGGTGTCCCAAAAATGACAACATTTCTTTTTGCTGCCATTTTCTCAAATTTTCACCAAATTGTCTGAAATTTGAAACACAAGTGCCAAAATAGTGCGAATTTTATGTGTTAAAGTTTGGTGCATCAGGATCGACCCAATCCTGAGAAATTCAACAATATATGAAATAGAGAAATCTCAATTAAATGTAGAAACAGCATCAAAAAACGGAAACTTCTCCTTCTGCTGTATCTTCTTTAATTTTTGTCGGAATCATTGGGTCAATCCTGATGCACCAAACTTTAACACACAAAATTCCCACTATTTTGGCACTTCAGTTTCAAACATCAGACAATTTGGTAAAAATTTACGAAAATTACAGCAAAAAGAAATGTTGTCATTTTTGGGACACCCTGTAGTAGGTAAATTGGTGTTGGTCTTGCAAAAGGACTAGCTTATATTAGCCTGTCTTGGAGAGGTTGGACAAGGAAGCTAGTTGTCTACCCTGTAAAGGCCGACCCAGTCCCAAACCGAGGGCTGGAAGGAGGGATCACGGAAACGGTAGGTACAGATGTTCTCTTGCGCCGCCAACCATGCAATGCTCTTTGGAAGCTCGAATTCGACGCTCCAATCGGTTACTCTGCCTCTGGACCCCAACTAAACAATGTACCTAGTCAGCCAAATTATAATACAGTACAGTCAGGCACTTAACGCTATATCGGTACCGGTTTCGTACCTCTACCCTAGGCACCGGCAGCACATTGGCAAACTATTTATATGACACCTCTACCCAGACATGGGCTTTCGGCTGAGGGGGGGGAGAATTCTCAATTCCTGAGGGGGGGCTGAGGGGGTGGTAAGCCAAAACGTCCGCTTTTTGGCTAAAATCAAGGTTTTTTGGCTTATTTTTCATCAAAATAAGATAAAATAAGCTATTCTGAGCTCATTTACACCTAATCCAGGCATATTTTTATCAAATAATTTTCTATACAAAATTCTTCCAAAAAAGTCTTGAGAGGGGTTGCAGTCGTAGTGTTGTTAGGCTCTTTTTTTAAAAAAAAGCTTTTTAAGGCGCATTTCGAAAATTTTTTATTTTATTCACAGTATGGAAATTTTAGGGGAAAATCGCTAAATTTAGCCTCAGATATACATTAGCAGTGCAGTTCTATCAATTTCTTGCCTATTCTAAGCCTAAAAATAGGTTTTGAACGGCAGCAGCCACTCTGTGAGCAATGCTGCGCTGCAGGTAGAATGTCCACTCTCAGGCTGTAACACTATGTTTGAACCAAAGTATCAGCTTTTGCATTTAAAGTTGCTTCTGATGCATCCTTCCATCTCCTACAAGCTATATTTCATGCTAGAAAAAAATTTTGAAAAAAAAATTTCGAAATGAAAAATTTTCATAAAAAAAGCTTTTTTTGGCTTTCAAAAAAATTCTTTTACAACTCTATGCAGTCGGCTGAGAGGGGTGAGGTCAGAGCCTGATGGGGGGCCAAGCCCCTCAGCCCCCCTTTGCCCATGTCTGCCTCTACCTAGCTACCGGTACTGTTATGGCATTAAGTGCCCGACTTGTATTACCATAACGGTGCAGAGAGCAACTACGGGTTTGTGGTCGCTGTGTGTGAGCTCTGGTGCCGAGTCGTACCGGTTTACCTCACACCGCAGACAATTGGCGGGTCGTAGCTGGTTAGCTCCGATTACCTCGTGCACGCGGTACAGTATACGGTCGCACCAGGACGGAACGCGTCTAAACAAACTCTACACTGTACGGACAGGTACAGACTTACCCAGTTACACAACGAACGATATTCCGAGACTTTTTCTCTTGTCGCTGATTTTGCTGCGACGCAATTTTAGGGCACGAATCGCAGTTTATTTTACAGTTTCAAATACAAAAACGCAATCTTCAGGTGCATTTGAGCCAAAATTAGCGCTTCTTTCCGAGTTCTTTCAGCGATGTTCAGTAATTATAGGTTTTAGGTGATCTCAAGTAGCAATTTTACGTTTCCACAGCTGTTATCATACATGGGCCGGGGGTATGGGGAAATACCCCTCCCCTCGCCGGCCAATACCTCCTCGTCCGGCCATACCCCCCTCGCGGATCCGGCCCCCCTCCCGGAGGGAGAAAATTTTCGCTTATTTAAGGCAAAATAGGCGTTTTTGGCCTTTTTTCGGGACCCCCCGAGGTCTCCATACCCCTCCGATTTTTTCGGCCCATGTATGGCTGTTATGATATACATTTAACAGACACGGGCCGGTATAGTGCGCGGTTGTTTCCGTCAGGAGCAGGTCCAAATTATATGCTGGTACCTGTGTTTCGCTTTGAGTGAAGTAAGGTCTTAAACTGCCAGTAAACACTTGACTTGACTTGATAAAAAAAGCTCAAAAACGGATGGAAATGCGTTTTAGCGAGATATGTTGAATAAGAAGGCTAAAAATAGCTGTTTTCAGCTGCCAAATAGAGTTTTAGAGTCTAGACAGATGAAGGCACCGAACCATACATGTGCATGGGGGTGCCCAGGGGGGGACGAAAATGAAAATCTACCAAACGTTGCTAGAGGCTGCTAGAAAGCCTCTAGATGCGTTTTTAAGCCACAGAAATCAATTTTGGCAACTACGCAACTAGGCACCCTTCCTCCAGGCAACTACGCACCAAACCCGAAATTTTTTTAAATTTTCCTGAAAAATTTCGATTTTTGGAAATGTTTAAGTCAAGAAAGTGTTTTTTTGCCAATTTTTTGTCGAAAATTTGATTTTTAGCGCAAATTTTTGAATTTTAACTGAAAATTATGTGTTTTTAGCCGAAATTTTGGGCAAAAATTTAAATTTCCCGCCAAAATTTGAATTTCCCACCGAAAATTTACACCTATATCCAGGCAACTACGCATGGAGACCTGGCCGTTCCCCCCTGAGCCGCCGACCATGCACATGTATGCACCGAACAGATAAAGACGCACTTTAGATCGTAGGAAGACGACTGCAGCAGAAATCGGTAAGAGGGAGGAAAGAGAATCTCAGATTCCTCGAACTCGTGGAACGCCTCTCCAGTTCTGCGACAGCGCGACAACTGAAACACGACACAGCGCTCCTCTGAGCAAGACGAAAGAGAATTGTGCGTTGCAGGCAGACATGGGGTAGCATTTCGGCTGGGGGGGGCAGAATTTTCAATTCCTGAGGGGGCCTGAGGGGGGGGGGTAGGAGTGCCTGAGGGGGGCTGAGGGGGTGGTAAGCCAAAAAGTCCGATTTTTGGCTAAAATCAAGGTTTTTTGGCTTATTTTTCATTGAAATACGTTAAAAAAGCTATTCTGAGCTCATTTACGTCTAATCCAGACATATTATTATCATAATTTGCAATACAAAATTCTTCCAAAAAATTCCTGAGGGGGTGGGGGGGTAGGTCAGAGCCTGCCCCCTCAGCCCCCCACTTTGCCCATGTCTGGTTGCAGACATACTTGGTCATTGTCAAGTAAGGTCTGTAGAGAGTGGCTGGAGGTGCGTTCGGCGATTCGCACCGCCTCCTGCGCCGAATAGAAATCGACTCGGAAGTTGAGATCGCCCAGCCAGAAGACGTAGTCGTCCGATATCACCGTGCCGGCACTGGACGGGAATTTTAGCTTGCTCGACAATGCACGGTAGTCCTGAAACCCACCACCAGCTAAACAGTAGAGGGCCGACTGAATCACAGTCGCAGTTGGGTGCATACATGGTCCGGGGGTTTTGCCTACCCCCAATCTTGGGCTCGACCCCCCAAACGACCCCACCTGAAGCCGACCTTTGTTCCTGACCCCAATCACCAAAATCGCCGCGACCCCCCCCAAACCGGCAGGCCCACCCCCAAATTAACGGATTTTGACTACCCCCAACCCATTTTTCCGGCCCATGTATGGTTGGGTGTTTTCCAGACATTGATTACGGTGGTTGTGTATATTTTGCCTTCTTCTTTAATTGTTAGCGCTCTACTAAACAGTGTTGGCCATAAAAAAGACCGCCTGACTATTTTTCGAGTTTTCCGAATATCTTCATACAGTCAGGCACTTAGCGCCGTTTATGGTACCGATACCATATAAGGTGCCGGTTACCATATATGGTACCGGTACGATATATGGTGCCCCCACGTTCGGCGACTGCCATATATGGTACCCCTACCCATGTTGTTGTTGTTGTTGTTTCTACTGCCAACAGCGCAGCCACTTGAGGGCCTCCATTGGCTTGAGCCACAAGGACTCCACAGCTAAGGTGGTGGGTTTTCTTGGACAGTTGAAGAGATGACTAGACGTGTGAACTGCCCCACAACCAGTGGGACAAGTCTCGGGCACCGTTGGATCAAGGCGGTGCCGGTATGCATTCAGCAGCCAGGAATGACCAGCGCGCAGCTGCGCCAACACAACCCGATCGGACCGCACTAAGACAGATTCCTCTTCACTGACTGGAGGTGGAGGAGCGTTCAGAACCCCATTTCTAGCAGTCGCCTCTCTGGCTGTGGCAGTGTGGACTTGTTTTAATCGGCGCTTGATATCATCAATGCTAAGAGGAGCATTGGACTGGCCAGGGGAGTAGGTTCGCAGGGTATGCCGCATAGCTCGCCGGTGGGACTCCTCGAAGATGGCAAAATTGGGATGTGAAGGGTGGCGAGAGCTGATGTAAGCTTGCTGGCAGAGCATCTTACCCCGAAGGGCAGCGGGCAAGACATGGGTCTCAGCACTCAGATGACTACTGCCGGACATCTTGAGGCACCCAGTAACCACGTGTAGCGCGGCGTCCTGGACGCGTTGTAATCTGGCAATGTTGGAGTTTGATATCCAAGGGAACCAGGCCGGCGCTGCGTAGAAGCAGGCGGATTGCAGCCAGAACTTGTATAACATGAGCAGCGATTCCTTTGAGCTACCCCAAGAAGAGCCACTGAGCGCCTTTAGCAGATTGGTTTTGGCCAGAGCTTTGTTTTTGACGGCGTTGATGTGGTGAGAAAAGGTGGCCATGGTGTCAAAGGTGACACCAAGTACCGTCACTGTGTTGGAGTACGCGATGGGGGACCTGTTAGCGGTTTACACAGTGAATGTCGCTATGTAGCCAAGGAACACAACGGAGTTTATTGACAACACAACACAAGTAGTAATTCGTTAGACAACAACAAGAAAGTATATGCAAAAAGTGTCACTGCGTCTGCTTTCAGGACCCACACCAGAGCAGAGGAGGGGTGACACGGAATTCACCAGAAAACAAGCTGAACAGGATGGCCTGAGATTTATCGGCAGACACCTGCAGGCCATTACCAGTCATCCAGTGTGCAAGCTCATTCAGGTAGGGCTGCATCTCTGAGGCCGCCTTCAATGGCGTGATGGCACTGCTTGTAACAGTGATGTCGTCTGCATAAGAGACGACATCCAGTGCAGGATTAGCGGGAGCAGGGAGGTCTTGCAGATAGAAGTTGAAAAGCAGAGGACTGGTGACAGCTCCCTGAGGGACGCCATATCTACTCCTGAGGAGTGAGGAGGTAGAGCCCGCAAAGAGGACACGAGAAGAACGGCGGAGGAGATAGGCGGCCAACCATCGAGTGAGCCAGCCAGGTAGGCAGTTCAGCTTCTGTAGAAGACGTAGGCGATCAACGGAATCGAACGCCTTAGAGATGTCAATAGCCGCAGCGATTGTTCTAGAAGCAGGTTTGGCCATATTGAAGCCGGCGGCAATGGTGGTGGTGATCTTGATAAGGGCCGAAGTAGTAGAGTGGAGAGGGCGAAAGCCATGCTGGTGCGGGGCTGGCAACAAGTGAGTGCTGAGAGTAGGGAGAAGCAGGCGCTCCAGCACCTTTATGACAGGAGAGAGGATACTAATTGGTCGGTAGGAAGAGGAGGTAGCAGGGTTCTTGCCCTTTTTCAGAAGAGGAATGATGTTTGCTTGCTGCCAGCAAACAGGGATGGAGCACGTAGCAAGGGACAGGGAGAAGGGCTCTGCTAGATACGCGAAACCGCGTGGACCCAAGTGTTGTAAATGAAGCATGGTAATGCCGTCAGGACCTTCTGCTGGAGATGGTTTGCAACTGGCCACTGTCCAAGCCACTTCCTCCATCGAAAAAACGATGGGAGGCTCACTGAGCAAAGGGTTTTTGCGTACAGAGCGGCGGATTTGGCGACCAGTCGATGCCGGTAGTGGGGGCATGGGGGCAGCAGAGTTGAACTGACGGTTGAAGGCAGCGGTGAAGGCAGATGGGGTGGATTTTGTGGTAAATGGAAAAGAGATCTGCCGATTTTTCACTGCAGGTGGCTGTTGGTCATTGGCTAGGGCTTTGGCTAAACGCCAAAACTTAGCTGCATCCTCCCGAGGGTCGACGGCCTCGACTTTCTCCCGCCATTTGTTGCGCTTGTGCGAGGCGATGACAGCGGAAATGCGTTGGTTTAAAACAGCAATCAGGGGACTGGTAGGGTCTGCCGCCCTGAGCTGATCACGCTGTCTGATGAGATAGAGAGAAGAAGGTGGGAGCCAAGGAACAAAGTCCTTGAAACGGCCACAGGGGATGGTGCGGCGACCAACAGAAGTGACGATGGTAGAGAAGGTTTTGAAGGCAGAGTGTATGTTTCTCTGTATAGGGCCTAAAGCAGCGAATTTCTCCTCTGTCTGATGCAAGTAGTCCTCCCAGTGAGCTTTCTTGTAGTTGATGTAGGATCTTTTGCCCGGCAGCGGGGGCGGTTGGCATTGGAGCTCGACCAGGATCGGAAGGTGGTCAGAAGACAGACGGGACTCAGTGCGCCAAGAGGAGCGAAGAGCCCAGGTCGAGCTAACAAAGCTGACATCAGGACTGGAGACGGGACCGTTTACAGGGCAGCGAGTTGGAGTAGGCTCATTTAGCACAGACCAAGCGCTGCCGCTGACAGCGTCTTCAATGGCCTCACCTCGGTTGTCCGCCGCAATGGCCGAATGCCATAAGGGCGAGTGAGCATTAAAGTCTCCGCCGATAAAGGAATCCGGACCTTGGAAAAGAGAGGAAAAGTCAGGGTTAGCTGCAGTGGTATGAGCGCTGGCTGGGGGAGCATAGATATTGTGCACTTGGAGAACGCCAGATTTAGTGGTAATCCAAATAGATAGCGATTCCACACCGGCAGGCAAAGGCTTCGGTGGGAGCGGAGCATAGGGCAGGCGCTCCGAAACTAGCGTAACGAGACCACCGCCGTGTGCAGAGCGGTCAACTCTCTCCATGGCAAACCCCTGAAATTTGGGAACGCGGCCTGAGTGGCTGAGTTTCGTCTCTTGAAGAAGAGCAATATCTATTGAATTAGTATGGAGGAAGGCTTCCAGCTCCGCAGCTCTTAGGCGTAGGCCATTGACGTTTAGTTGGAGAATACGAACACCCAGCCGAGTAGCCGAAGGAGCAGGGTAGGCGTTAGAGACTGTAGGAGAGGCAGATGAGGAAGGAGAAGGGATGGTAGAGGTAGCAGATCCAGGGGTAGTAGGTCTCGAACCAGGAGTGGGCGATCGGCGGCAGCACAGGCCGCGCCACTGACTAGAGTAGTCCGATTGGCGTTGAAGGCCCGAGCAGCGCTTGTGGACCCAGTTACTACTTACCCCTACCCATGACCATGGGTGCCGGTACCATTAGCGATCGACCGGAACCAAAATTTTCGCCGGAACCGGAACCGGAACCGGAACAGGAACTTTTTCAATATTTGGTCCAAAACTTATAGAAACGTATTTATAGGCACGCCGTGTACAAATTCCTGTTATAAACATCAGCAGAAGTTAGAGTTGTAAAAAAAAACTTTTTTGAAAGCCAAAAAAAAGCTTTTTTTATGAAAATTTTTCATTTCGAAATTTTTTTTTCAAAATTTTTTCCTAGCATGAGATATAGCTTGTAGGAGATGCAAGGATGCATCAGAAGCAACTTTAAATACAAAAGCTGATACTTTGGTTCAAACATAGTGTTACAGCCTGAGAGTCGACATTCTACCTGCAGCATTGCTCACAGAGTGGCTGCTGCCCTTCAAAACCTATTTTTAGGCTTAGAATAGGCAAGAAATTGATAGAACTGCACTGCTAATGTATATCTGAGGCTAAATTCAGCGATTTTCCCCCAAAATTTCCATACTGTGAATAAAATAAAAAATTTTCGAAATGGGCCTTCAAAAAAAAGCTTTTTTTTTAAAAAAAAAAGAGCCTAACAACACTAGCAGAAGTTCACCGTGTTTGACACACGGTATAGCTGCTGACAGCACTGCGTCCTCTCGCTCACAATAGGTTGTGACTTCCGCCACTGGCTTCAGAAGTTTGATTTTTGTTTGCCATTCAAACTGACTTGAACAGAAACACTCAAAACACACAGACACCAAGGAAGAAAGAAGAGGATCACGCAAAAATAAATAAAAAATCGAGCAACAAGGCGAGTATGCAGCCCTTTCCTCCCATTCATACAAATTCTACTGCCCCCACTGAGCTGCGCACTTTATTAAACAGACGCAATAATACTTGATGTAACTGAATATCCATCGAAAATAGTGAATGAAAAAGTTCCGGTTCCGGTACCCTTTTTTCACCGGAACCGCCAGTTCCGGCCGGAACCGGAACCGGATTTCCGGTCGATCGCTAGGTACCATATGGTACCACTACCATATATGGTACGAAATCTGAACAGAGTGGTACCATATGGTACCGGTACCAATGCGAAGGTAGGGGGTACCATATGGTGGCGGTACCATAAACGGCGTTAAGTGCCTGACTGTCAAATGGCCGCCATTCCGTCAATTTTCAACCGAATGAAAAGATTATTATTATTTGTTAAGAGTTTGTTTTGGCCAAGTTCTAGCCTGACAGCCTTCCGTAGCCGGCATATATCTCATGAATACGTAATAGTAATAGTAATAATAAAAATAATAATAATAATAATAATAATAATAATAATAATAATAATAATAATAATAATAATAATAATAATAATAATAATAATAATAATAATAATAATCGTGCCAAAAAATTCATTCGGTTGAAAACTTGGTTTAAGAGTCAGTGTCTGAATCGATCGAGTTTTGGGCCCTTTACCCAATTCAGACCAAAACTGAAAGTTTGGCGTATAGGGTTGTAAGTTGGCACACTAAAACTACTTGACGAGTTATCCAACTACTGCAGAGGAATTCCCAATTCGACGCTCAACGCTCGAGATATAAGCCCGCGAAAATCGGCTTGCTTAACTACATTGTATGGAATGAGAAAATTTCCAACTTGAATTTTCTTTCATACTGACAAGGGTTGGGACTTAAACATTGGGGCTTTTAGGTAACTTTTTGAGCAGCACCGGTAGAAACAAACAATTTTTCCGTTCAGCTCACCTGAATGGAAAAATTTGAAACGCTTGTGTGAGCTCAATTCTTGGTCGTTTGTTCTGTAAATTGGTTTAAAGTAGAGTGCGACTGCGAACAATACCTAAAAAACCCAATACCAATACCTGAGACCCCCAATACCCAATACTTGCGTAGCTGGCCCAAAAATTTCATTTCAGTGTACAGGTACATTCTAGTTGTGTACACAAGATTTTTGGCACTGCAATTAAAATTTTTTAAGAGGCCGGTTGGGCCGCTGCCCAAGCAGGGCGAGAAAAGTTTGAAAAATTAGCCTTTCAGAAAGCATTTAGAAGCCGTTTTAGGCGTAAAATTAGCAGAAATTAACAGTTTTAGTACTTAAAATTTCGTAATTCAGTCGTGTTTCTTACTTCCGGCGATTTTTTCCTAACTCGACCGGAATTTGTGTGTGCCACCGCAATAGCCCTGGGTGCGGTACTGGTACATTATGGTGAAATTAGAAATGTGACCATTTATATTTTAGATAAGAACAGAGAAATTAAGATGCATTTTGCGAGAAAGTCAACTTAGGATGTTCAAGCGACTTTTTTTCTCTGATCCGGCTGATATCCATATATGTAAAAATAGATACCAAACGACCACCAACGGTGAATGTTCGAACACTGGGGACCCCCTAGAACCTGAGCTGTACCTCCCAAAAGTTGGGTCATCGGCCACTTTTCGGGCCATTTTTCGATTTTTATTCAAACGATCACCATTTACTTGTTTCTTAATATACAGTTTCCACTTCCACATTGTTTTGTAGCTTTTTGGAGGGGCTTTCATTTTCTTATACCCGCGTTTTCAGATCATACCCGGTTAGCGAGATATTCTCCAACAACTACGAAATTTTCGGTAATTACAACATCATTTTTTTTCAGAAAATCGTCATAACTTCTCTCATAGATGCGGTGTCCGGGGGATTCTGCAACGGATGCAGCACTGATGGCAAAACAAATTTAACACCTTTCGGATGCAACTTCCCGGGGTCAGCCCCCCTCTTTGGCGATTTGAAGACAGTCATCAAATTTTTTTTGCTCAAAATTATCAACAGACCAGTTATTCTTATGCAATTTTACTCGCTGATTACGAATCTGAACTCCATTTGTCTAGATTTGGAATGGTTCACGAGTTATTCGCGTCCAAATGTGAGCCTCATTAAATTTGCCAACTGCTGTTACATTATATTGAAAGCGATTAACATGCTCAGCGCCAAGCTATTAGATGCAGTTTTGACCGCTGAGTCCAAAAATGACATTAGAATTGGTCTACGACCTACCGTTCCCGAGTTATGCCCATTCACAGTTTCTTTATACCCATGGTCGTCAGGCTTGTTGCACCCGCTATCAGGGTGCAACTGACTGGATGTAATTTTGACTGCTGACTCCAAAAATGACATAAGAATTGGTCTATGACCTACCATTCCTGAGGTGTGCCCATTCAAACTTTCGCGGAATCTTTATAGACATGGTCATCCATTTCGTTGCACCCACTATGAGCCCACCCACCTCACTTTTACTGCTGCTATACGGCCGGGGTGCGACTGGCTGGATGTAATTTTGACCACTGAGTCCGAAAATTACATCAGAGTTGATCTAGGACCTACTGCTCCTGAGTTATGTCTGTTCAAAATTTGTGTGGGCCTTATGTACATATGAATTGCCGTCTTTCTTGTTATGAGGGCTAGCAATCTGTCTAGATTGTTCCAGATCTATACCACTAATCCCTAATCTAGTCCGATCTGTCTGAACTGGCCTTCTTTGAAAGCTGGGGGGTGGAGTCCTGCTGTAACTGAGTTTGCAGATCAGATCGGCCACCAGAATTTGGAGAGCTTGCAGATTCCGAAAAATTCCGAAAAAAGCGACATCGTTTTATCTAACCCCCTCCCTCTCCTGGTTCGTCATCTATCATCGCATTTCAGTGGACCCCCCTCCCTCTCTGGAACGACGTCGTTTATGGACGACCCTATGGTCCTGAAGCGAAATATTTGTTTCGATGCTGGTGATACGGATCTGGATCAAGAGATCAGGTCTCTCTCCTCTTCCTCTTCTCAACTCTACCACTCCCCCCCCTCAAAGCCTCCATCACTAATAATATAAATCTGGACAATCTAACAATCTCCCTCATAACAAAAACCAATCATATTACATACCCACACAATTTACCATACTCACTTCCTTCAACTCTTTAATTTCACTCATTCATACATCCCCTCACCCCCTCTCACCCTATTTAACATATGACCATTCTATATCCCAAATAATCACACCTCAATTTCATCCAATCTATCATTTCACTCAACTCATCCTCTCCACCCCCCTATCACTAAACTTCACCCTCTACCCTCAACAAAAACTTATCAAACTCAACATCTACCAATCTATCCTTTCATTCTCACTCAACTCATCTTCTCCTCTTTCCTCAATATTTAACCATTCAATCTCACATACCTAACTCTAACCAACCAATCTAGACAAACTCAATCTAATCATAAACCAAATCTTCTTTATAATCAAAAAATTACACTTCTTCAAATTTTCAATTTTTGTACATCAAATCAATTCTCAAAACCTACCTCTCAAATCTTGAACAATTTATACCAAAATGTAGCTCCAAAGTGGGGCGAAAAAACATTTTTTCATCGAAAACAATTTTGGACTGGACATTCTTATCTACTCGAAAAGTTATCTAAAAGCCACAATTTTTGAGTTCCAACCCTTGTCAGTAAGAAAGAAATTCAAGTTGGAAATTTTCGTGCCAAAGTTACGGAAGCTGACTTTCGTGGTACTAATATCTCGAGCGTGGAGCGTCGAATTGGGAATTCCTCAGCAGCAGTTGAATAACTCATCAAGTAGTATTAGTGTGCCAACCTACAACCCTCTACGCCAAACTTTCAATTTTGGGTCTGAATACCAAGACTCGATCGAATCAGACACTGACTCTTAAAGTTATTCTGTAACCCGGAGAAAAGGTCCGGCGATTTTTTACGGCCACCACCTTAGCAAGAAAGGTGAAAAGGCAGCGCAGCTGGGAATCGAGCCCAGCCCCTGTGCATTTCCGGGACAATGCTCTAACCACTAAGCTACACGCGGGTGCCAGGCCAACACCTTAAACTCAGAATTTGAGAAAGCGCGCTGGTTAGACTAGAGCTTGATATCCGAACCGCCGAACGCAGTACATGCATACCTTAATTCTATCCACCAAATTCTCCTTATGAGGAGTCAAATGACAATTGACCAGACTGAGACGCGTCCTGTCAGCTAAGGTCAGTCGTACAGCCACGGCGCACTTTTCGCCCTGCAAACACTTCTCTTGTTAGCCTTTGAAACAACGACAGACACGCATACACCGACAACACAACATAACATATACATGACACGAAGCGGGAATCCGCCGAAAGGGCTAGGCTACCTAGGCTAGTGGCACGATATACGGTACCGCTACCTAGACCAGTGGCACAAAAATTAGGAAAACTTGAAAATTTACCTCTTCAATGTGCGTTTCTCTGAGAAATTTGGAAGAGATTACAATTTTCTAAAGACATTATTACTCGGTGACTGTACCTGGCTTCTTTTTTTGCACTTAATTAGAAAAATTGAAATGTAATTTAGCAAGTGCACTATTAAATTATAATCAGTATTGTTCGGCTTCATTAGGTCACCAGTACCACCGGCTTCAGTATGCTCTATTCTATTCTATTCGATATCCGGCATTTTCGTATTCGTTGCATCCCTAGCAGTCAATTGAAAAAATTGAGTTTAAAAGTGCTTTACGGGCAACTGAAAAATGCTGCAAAAAACTGCTCAAAAACTACTTGACAGTAAAACTCGGAGATGCCTAGAAAAACGGTTGGGCGCTCTGGCCCAAGTGGCTGAGATACAGATCCTATGAATGATAACCATACATGCAACAGGTCCGAGCTGGGACGGGGATTCCGACATGGGTTCAGGGGTTTAGCCCAGCGAGTCTACAACATTTTTGTCACCTTCAAAACGTACCGAAATGCGATTACAGCACCTTTTATTCGACAAAAAGGCTAAAAATCGCTGTTTTAAGCTGCCAAATAGCGTTTAAGAGCTAAAAACAAGCAATATATGACAGAAAGGGCTTCTAAAATCGCCGAAATATCATATATATTTTGTTAATTTCTGTATTTGTTGAGTAGAAGTGAATAGTACTGATTCTATCGGTGCGTTTGAATCTTTGTTGGTGAATAGATCCGTCCAGAGGAAGGTTATAAATTGTCTCACAGACCCTGAGGGAAAAGAGCCACTGATGCGTGACCTTTATGGGGGGCGGGGCGGATCTAATCTCCATAGGGAATAGAGGTCATATTCCTAAAACCTAGGGAAGACGGAATCCACTTCTCCCGGAATCGAATCTCCTGAATCCGTTTCTCCCTACGACATATACATTGTATCAGAGGCAGAATCGTCAAATTCATTAAGAAATGTAAATGGATCTTAGCTAAAAATTATTGATTTCTGAGTCAGTCAGGGGTGCTTGCTTTTCCAGCTAGGGGCAACCCCAAACCCGCCAGCATACATGGGCCGGGTGTGGTAAGGGGGTCTACCCTCCCCATCGCCGGCTATACACCCCATACATGTAACAGGGGGGTCTGGGGGTCTGCCCCCACCCGACTTAGGCCAGACCCACCCGAGACGATTTCGCCGACACCCCCTCCGATTTTTCTGGCAAGTAAATTTTTGAGCAAATTTTTGCAATTTTTTACAATTTCAGACACAAAAATTGCGATTTTTTCGATTTTTGAGCGTTTTTAGTGCCCAACCTCCCCCAATTTTGGCTCAGACCCCCCGGCCGGCGCCAGACCCCCCAACCCCCTCCCCCCTTCGGCGGATGACCTGTTACATGTAGGATACACCCCGTCCCCGACCCCCCCCGGAGGGAGAAAATTTTCGCTTATTTAAGATGACCCCCCCCCCCGAAATCTCCAGACCCCCTCCGAACTTTCCCGGCCCATGTATGCCCACCAGCACACGAATGATGATAAGTGACATACCACAAAGCCGAGTCTGTGATAAGCAGATTCGACAGATCTGACGCAACCAAGAAACTGGTGCCGTATGAAGACGAGCAACTGGGTTCCCAGAACTCGGGGTCGGCTCATCTAAACACAGCTCTCTTCTCACTCTTCTCAGCAGACTTGGTGCAGTACCGGGGAACAGGACAACTGCACAAAGGGCCGGTTCGGACCACAGAGACACTTTCTGAACAAGGCAGCCCATGGCTCGTCGCTTAGCGAAATGTTGGTGGTGTTGAGTGGCACTTCCTGCAATCTGTAACCAACTCAATACAACCCTCTTACAAAGGAAACTACCAACAGAACAATAGCAGTTTTATTTGAGTCAACCAAATGCCACATCACATGGTATTATTGTGGAAGGGTATCTGAACTTGGGCTAGTAACACATAATACTAATAGTAGTACCCCTACCTTTAGCCGATGGTCATACATGTACTAGGGGGGTTTGGGGGGTTACCCCCCTGCTGGAAAGGCCAAACCCCCCTCACCCCCCCCCGAGACAGGTTAGGGGACCCCCACCCCCCCCCCCCCCGACCAAAAAATACAAGATAGAGATAAACGAGAGGATAAACGCACGACGTCACGCACAGTGGCCATGTGGCCTAAACCACTACACCAACTGTGGTGAGTACAAGCACGTCTATGTTACGATGCAGCGGCGATGCTACTTTGCGGTCTGAACCACTACACCAACTGTGCCGGCTTTAGTAGGTGTCATACAAACATGGGCACCTATCTCGGCCGCCCAGACCCGGAGGAAAATTTGGAATCGACATTTTTTTGGAAAATCGGCAAATTAACAGCGATTTTTGGTCTTTCTAGAGAAAATTTGTCTGCCCCGATACGACTTGACAGCCCCTACTAGATTTTTCCGGCCCTATTGGTGTTCCGACGACATATCGATAAAACGCACTGATACTGACTGAATTATTAACACTATTAAACGCTGCTTCTAAACCTATTGAATGCTTACTTTTATGGAGTAACGCCCCAGACCCCGACCGGCACGAACCTTACTGACAAGTGTATTCGATACGCAATTATAATCATATATAATGCATTTGTTAACATTGTCCGTAAAATTTGTTTAGAACAGGCATACATGGGCCGGAAAAATCCGGAGGGGGGGTGGGGGGGTTGAGACCTCGGGGGGGGGGGTCCCCACCCCGAAAAAAGGCCAAAAAAACGCCTATTTTGCCTTAAATAAGCGAAAATTTCCTCCCTCCGGGAGGGGGAAGGGTTGGGGAGGGGGTATGGCCGGCCGAGGGGGGTATGGCCGACCGAGGGGGAGGGGTATACCCCCCTTTACCCCCCCGGCCCATGTATGAACAGGGGATGGAATAAATTTAATCAGAGTAATTTGATTGAAGAAGTTCCGATTTGAATTCGATTCGGTACTCTACTTCAGCTCTACATAATTCCGATTCCGATTGTCACAAAAAATCAGATCCAGTCGTTGGCTAGTGGCGGCTAAGAGAAGTGTCCACTCACCCGACAACGATAATCTCAGAATCGAGGGCATCCTCTGGAAACAAAGGCTGTGCAAACACGTCGAAGTCCCCAGGCGGTGGTGGCTGCCGATTTAGATTCCACGTCACCAGGTACAACCTAAACTACATGAAACTACAACACTGCCACTTCTGAACACCTTAATCGCTCCCATGAAAGTAGCTTGTGATCCAAGTATAGTACTAAAACCGTAGTTTTGGTTAAAAACCGTTGAAAGAGCGCTAATCGCATACAAGCTGGGTTTTTTCGGGATATGCGGGGAATTTTTCGGATCCAAAATTGGGTTTCAGGGATATGCCCAAAGGGGGTTTCAGCGACCTTTTTTGGTGTCCGAAAGTGGGCTTCAGCGATCCTTTTAGGGCTGAAAACAAGGTTTTGAGGACTAAAAATCGGGTAAAAATCCTGTCTGAAGTGCAAAAATACCGTTTTAAGAGCCGGTTTTTCTAGGAATCGACTTTTGCTCCTTAACTACCGGACAAATCTCAACTTTTTGTCTCCGATTTGGCTAAAATTTTGTATTTTGGTTTAATTTGACCTAAAAAGACATTTTATCACCTTCCCGGCCATTTTTGAGAGGGTCACTTTTTCGACCCAACCTCAGCTTTCGGCTTATAACTCGAGAACGAATGAACGTAGAAACTCGGGGATTGCATATTTAGAATCAGAAGAGCGTTCCCTTTCAAACGATACCCTACTTGACCAGATTTCTGACAAAAAATATTTTTCGACTCCCTTCCGGGCCCGATTTGACCCCCCTACAACTCCGAGTCCGAACTTTTTATTTCATGGAAATGTAGCGCTATCTATTCGCTTTCGAACGCACAAAAAAAATCGAGAAAAAAAATGGGGGGCAAATTGAGTTTTTGGGCCTTGAAAGTTGAAAATCCGAGAAAATTTATATAAATTTCCCTTCAGCAGGCATACACTGCAATCAGCAGAACATGGTCAATTGTGGACCGATCTCCAAGATTTCTGCCATACATATTACACAGCATCTCTTGCATACGTTGCGCAATTCTGGACTTGCTTAGACCTGCTTAATGCTTTCTGACGCGTGTGACATAGCTTCTGGCTTACATTTAAAAGATAATGAAGTCGCGAGTCAGATTTGCGTTGTGCCCTGATTAGTAGCTGAACACATTGCTCAACATACTGTACATACATGTATATAGTGAAAGAATGCGTGATTCAAGGAGGTGTTCGTATTATTGAGCTGTTGAGTCGTTGCATATGTGATTGTGTGTGTTTCTGTTGTGTTGTGCGAGTCAGCAACTAACCAGTAAAGCCAACTTTCGTTTCATTGGTGCTGAGACCCATTGAACCTCCCTTCACAAGTCTTCCGACTCATCAGTTTTTCAGTTTCAAAAAGTGTGACTTTGGAGAATATGACGCAACCAGCGAGCCTTTGTGTGATCAGCAACTGAAGAAGTAATGATGTTGACCTGTGCCCCAGTGTCGATGATAGCCATAAACGTAGTGCGATCGTTACCAAAGGCCAGTGGGATGTAGAGAACAGACTTGATCAGAGAATGCCCAGGAAAGGAGGGTCGACCATTAACCCACTGAAGGGAGTATCTAACAAGCTGACTTGGACATCCAAAGTGCCAGAACACAAAGCCGTTTCCTCTTTCACGGGAGCCTTGCTGTACCGAGACTGACACTGGGAGAACATATGATCAAGGCACTGCTGCTGCTCGCGATCACGCTGGTGCTGTTCGGTCTACCATCGTTGCTGTTTGATCTGCCACTCTCGATCACGTCACTATTGTTCCATCTGCCACTGTTCGACATTCCACTGATACTGCGATCGTAGAGGCTGGACACGATAGAGGAAATGTAGGGGATGACATGTGAGCATCAAATGGGGCCATGTCTGTGCCTGTTGATCACGCAATGGAAATGCTGGTTGAAGCGAAGGGGAACTTGGGAACTTGAACACAAGAAACTGATGAGCCGGAAGACTTGTGAAGGGAGGTTCAATGGGTCTCGGCACCAATGAAACGAAAGTTGGCTTTGCTGGTTAGTTGCTGACTCGCGCAACACAACAGAAACACACACAATCACATACACAATGACTGAACAGCTCAATAATATGAACACTCCTGGAATCACGCATTCTTTCACTATATACATACATGTTTGTACAGTATGTTGAGCAAACTCAATCTAACAGCCACCAGAGCTGTTTGTTTTCCGGAAAAAACTCAAGCCGGTTTTTTTCCGGTTTTTTTCCTGTTTTTTTCCGGTTTTTTTCCAAAAGTTATTTTCCGAGATGACAGAAAAAAATTTTTAACAATCGCTTTTTATTGCAGAATTCAACGAAATAGCGTGAGTCTTATTACAAAATGCACTAATTTCATGTTTTAGAGTAGTAATTTGATTTTAAAACACCAAAAATACAATAATAAAAGTTGCCTGAAAATGGTACCAATATTTTTTGAGAAAAACAGCTAAGTTATGCCATGGAAATGCTTGTAAGGCTTCTATTAACGTAAATTCAAGGCATTGGAAGCGAATTTAACCAGTTATTGTGCCTATTTCCTTTAAAAACTTACTTGAGTTTTTTTCCGCATTTTAGTTTTTTTCCGAGCCCCTAGGAAAAAAACCGGTTTTTTTCCGGAAAAAAACGAAAAAAACCGAGGAAAAAAACCGACCCAACAGCCCTGACAGCCACTTTTCAAGAAGTATGAATGAACTATCATTAGGCTCTATGATTAGCTACTAATCAGTGCACCACGCTAATTTGACTTGTAGCGACAAATTTTAGGTCAGTATCCAACATTTCAAACACTGTCATGTCATGCCAAGCCGCAGATTTTACATGATACAAATTCCATCCAGCGAGAGCCTAAATGGAATGCGTTTTATCCATACTTGGTACGTTTTGGATAGCTAGACCAGCGTTGCCACAGTCAAAAACAAAACTTCAAGCTTTGGTCGATTGGTGGATCACCATTCCATAATAATTTCACATAAATAAGACAGTAGAAAGCTGTTGTCAAATCTACAGTATGTAGTGTGATTTGATTTTACTGACATTTGTTGTTTTTTTTGGTTTTCCCGCCTTTGTCTTGCGTTATTCTGTTTATACCAAAATGCAGGGTTCCACATTCTGATTTTGCACGGCTAACGGAGGAGTGGTGATTGATTGTTATCAGATAAAAAGAAGGCTGAGGAACGGCAGCGTACTGGTGTAGCTGTGGAAGGAGGAAAGTCGGGCTGAGTGTCAAGATTCGACAAAGTGGTGCATCAGAGCTGGTCATGCCTTCGCACGCTCGTCAAAATCGTGACAAGTTTCGTCGATCTCGCTCGCCTGTGCGAAGGTAGTTGCTTTTTTGATTGCTGTTGTTTATCGCTATACACAGCCTGACCAAGTTATGTCGCATGATGCAAAAGCTACTCGACCTCCTGAAACAGCTAGGACTCGCCAAGCGCGAAAGATAGAGTTGTTGATTTTAGCAAATGTATAATTATGTACGTGTACGTACATGTCTGTCCGTTTGGTCAGAGCTACTATTTGCATATTGCGTATGCCAGTTACTTATTGTCTCTGCGTGAGTCTTATCAGCTCTGACCTTTACACTCTCGGCGCTACTTCCCTGCTGTGCGGCTGGTTTATTACGACTGTACTGTTTTACCTTCGGCCGGAATAAAAAGAACATCTAACGGTGTTCTCGCTCTACCACAAACTGCGCTGCGCTGCCCTATACCTATTCTGTTAGGTTATGGGCTATTAGCTTCTGTAGAGCGCACTGTGTTCCCCAACTGTGGCCTTTTCTGCAAAGATTGTGGCCTGTTGACCTGCAGCCGACATATTGCATCGACCGACGGACTGCGTCTGCAACTTCCGTGGCTAACGTCAACTCTTCACTGCTGTGAGCACAGACAGAGCGTTTGCTTTGTTTGTAATTGGCCGTCAATCCTGTTGGGTGCCACCGCCGTACAAGTCAATCGCCGCCGCCCCTCCGACAATGTCAGATAAGTTGTCGCTTCCGATTCTAACGTCGAATAACTGGCCCACTTGGCGTTTAACTGTTACCAACTATCTGAAAGCGCACAAACAGTGGGGTATAGTTGTTGGAACGGAGAGTGTGCCGCAGCCACCCGTAGTGCCTGCGGATGAGGAGAATGGCCAGGCCCGAGCTGCCCCTGGTCATGCGCGTGAGCAAGAAAAAACAGTTGGAAGAGTATGAGCGCCGGTGTTATCTGGCTATGTTCCAACTGACTGCAGCTGTGTCAGCCGAAGTGTTGCGCCAGATTCATATCGTCGATGAATCTGATCCAGCGGCTTTCTGGAAGTTGTTGACAGATCGATTCGAGTCTCACTCACATGTGTCACTGGTCATGATCGAATCGGATCTGAAGGGGCTGATCTTTGACGAGAAGTGTCTGCCTAGTGAGTGGATCGCCTCCAGACGGAAACTGTATGACAAGCTGTGCTCCATGAAGTTGGAAGTGCCGGTCGGTCTCCAAGTTGTACAGACTTTGTCTTGTTTGCCGCCTGGATGGGAGCATTTTCGCACGGTCATTTCGAACTCCATCCACCCAGCTCCCGCAGATCGTCCCTACACACTCGACTTGCTAGCCGCGCAGATGGATGATGAGTGGCGCATTCGGCAAAAGTCCTATTCCGGTACTGCGTGCGGCGCTAGTAGTGGCAGAAATCGCGGTCATGGTGGTTCAAAATCGCGTAGCGGCTGGCGTGGCAAGCGTACTGGCAGTGCTTCTGGTTTCGGTTCGAATGCTGAGAGCAACCAGGAGCAATGTTACAACTGCCAGGGTTTCGGTCACAAGGCCCGCCAGTGCCCAAGCAAGCAACGCAGCAATCCTCCGCGCGGTGGAAAATCCAATTTTGCCAGTGCATCCAGCAGCTCCAAGCGTGACCCGAGTTTTGCTGTTAGTGCTCAAGCTTTTGCTGCTCGCAGTGACAGATCTGTTGTGTTGATCGACTCAGGGGCCAGCCATCATATGACCTCTGAAAAGTCGCTGCTTGAGTCCTACCGTCCACTAGCTCAGCCATTGCCCATCCAAGTTGCCACCGGTTACTGTGTTGACGCAATTGGTTTTGGTAACCTGCCGTTCTCTGCTGGTGACCGGCATGTGTTTATGCAGAACACTCTGTATGTCCCTCGGCTGAATGGTACTCTGTATTCTGTGCGTGCAGCTGACAAGTTGGGACATTCTGTGACTTTCAAGAACGGTTCTGCACGTGTGCGCAATAAGGCCGGTGAAATTTTGCTGACTGGCAGATTGAATGGTGGCTGCTATTACTTGGATGCTTGTGTCCCTACTGCTCAGACTGTGCAATCGGTTGATGTGCTTTCAGCAGCAACTACAGACACTACAGCGGACCCCCGGGTGCTGACCAAAACAAGTGGGGCTGTGAAGACCTGTGATGCCTCCAGTTTAGTAGCAGGCACCCAAAAGGGTAAAGTTTCGAACCCTAACGTGTCCTTTGGTGTGTGTTTTCCAGAGCAATCGGTGCAATCGAGTCAGAGTGGCCAGACTCTCACAGACTCAGATGTGGTTCGGGCAAATCGTGCTCCTTCCTGTGATGCCTCCAGTCCTTTAGCAGGCATCGGTTCTGGTACTCTTGTATCGCAAAATGCGCTTGCGTCTGCTTCTTCCGCAGCTGTTTCAGCTCAGACCTGGCACCAACGTTTCGGTCATGTTGGCTCTGGCGATGTCAACAAGTTGATCTCAGGTGCAATCGTGAAGGGTCTGAAGTGCAATGGCGATCGTACCGTTCCGTTCTGTGAGTCGTGTGCTGTTGGGAAGGCCACCAGACAACCGTTCCCCAAACGAGCTACAACGCGAGCCAAACGCCCCATGGATCTCATGCATTCAGATGTGTTCGGTCCTGTCACTCCACCTACAATTGGTAACAGTGTTTATTATGTGTCTCTTATTGATGACTGTACTCATATGAGTTTTGTGCGGTTTATTCACGCAAAATCGCAAGTGCATGAGACACTCAAACAGCTGATTACACAACTTGAGACAGAGACAGGTCGCAAACTCAAAACACTTCGCAGTGACAGAGGGGGTGAATACTGTTCCAAGCAGTTCAAACAGTGGCTCGCCAGCAAGGGTGTCAAGCACCAGCTCACTGTAGCAGATGCACCACAACAGAATGGAGTTGCAGAGAGGTTCAATCGGGCCATCATTGAACGAGCACGTGTCATGCTACACCAGTCCAATTTGCCAAAGCGTTTTTGGGGTGAAGCAGTTCTGACAGCCTGTTATCTTCGGAATCGTGCTCCAACAGTGGCACTCTCTGGTCATCGCACTTGCACTCCATATCAAGCTTGGCATGGTCGCAAGCCTGATGTCTCTCATCTTCGCGTTTTTGGCTGCATTGCTTATGCACACATCAAGAAACCTGGCTCCAAGTTTTCCCCTCGTGCAGAAAAGTGTCGTTTTCTTGGCTACTCTGAGGAATCCAAGGGCTATCGACTCTGGTCGATCTCTCGCAAGTCAGTCATCATTCGACGTGATGTTGTGTGCAATGAGTCCTCATTTTGCCAAACTGCTCGAGATCAGGAGGAGAAGTTGTCAGAGTCAATGTTCTCAGTTCAAGATTCTGAGAAAAGCCAGGAGGAGCCTCAGCATGTTGTAGTGTTTGCTCCAAGTGGACAGGAGGAGTCTGTTCCAGTTCAGCATTTGCAACCACCTGAAGTTGTGGAGCAGCCAGTAGAACCTGAAGAACCAGAGCCACAAGAAGTTTTCGTTGATGCAGATGATCAACATCCACTAGAAACTGAACAACCATTGCCAGAGAAAAGCATTGGTCCTGGTTGGCGATCTCAGCGCCAGAACAAGGGCAAACATCCAGTTAGGGATGGTCATGCGCAGAGTGCTGCAGCAGCAGAGGCTGCTGAGCCCAAGTCCTGGTCACAAGCCATCAAATCGTCAAACGCTACTCACTGGCGTCAGGCTGCCCAGAATGAGATGAAGTCGCTCATTGGTTTTGACACCTGGGAGCTTGTTCCCCCTCCTGCAGGTCGTCAAGTCATTGGTAGTCGATGGGTCTTTCGAGCAAAAACTGATGAGCAAGGTCGAGTTCAGCGTTACAAGGCAAGGCTAGTCGCTAAGGGCTATGCCCAGAAGTATGGTGTCGATTATCTGGACATCTTTGCTCCAGTTGTTCGCTGGGAGTCAGTTCGGGCCTTGTTTGCTGTTGCTGCTTTGTCTGGCATGCAAGTTCATCAGCTCGACATAGAAACTGCATTTCTCAATGGTCATCTCGAAGAGGAGGTGTACATGCAGCAGCCAGAGGGCTTTGTCGATTCCAAGCATCCCGATTTCGTGTGCAAGCTGAAAAGATCGCTGTATGGCTTGAAGCAGAGTCCTCATTGTTGGAACACTGAATTCCACAATGCTCTACAAGATCTGCAGTTCAAGCAAGCTGAATCAGACCCATGCATCTACACTGGCAGAGTCAATGGTAAGACAGTGTTGCTCGGTTTGTATGTAGATGACATCCTCATAGCAAGCGCAGACACAAAGGCATTGAAGCACACCAAGAAGCTCATTGCCGATCGGTTCAAAAGCAAAGACATGGGCGAGGCCAGTTACTTTCTTGGTGTAAGCGTTCGCCAGACAAGTAACGGTTTTTGGCTTGGACAGTCTGCCTATGCAGAGAAGGTTCTGCAGAAGTTCAAGATGCAGGATTGTCATGCAGTCGCAACACCTATGCAGCCGTCAGTTACACTACTCAAGCGTGAGGCAGATGGTGACAAGTTTGACCAGTCCATTTACCAGTCTGCAATTGGTTCACTCATGTACCTTTCTGTCGCCACTAGACCCGACCTCACGTTTGCAGTTCATCGCTTAGCTCAGTTCTCCTCTGACCCGACTCCTCAGCATTGGAGCGCCGTGAAACACATCTTTTGCTATCTGAAGGGGTCGACTGATGTTGGAATCAATTTCCAGTGCAACGGCAATCGTCAGTTGGAGATGTATTCTGATGCAGACTGGGCGTCTGAAGCGTCTACAAGACGTTCTACCTCAGGCTATGTCTCATTGTTGGCCAGCGGTCCAGTTTCTTGGTCATCCAGATTGCAGAACATGGTTTCTCGATCAACAGCTGAAGCCGAGTTTGTTGCGTTGTCTGAAGCTGCGTCTGATGTTAAGTGGCTGAGAGCACTGCTGTCAGATTTGGGTCTCAAACAGATCAAGTCTACAGTAGTACATGAGGACAACCAAGCTGCAATCGCCATTTGCAAGAGACCAAACCTCGGCTCCCACAATCGCACTAAGCATTTGGATGTGCGACTCAAGTTTGTCTACGATTATGAACAAGCTGGACTGATCAACGTTGTGTATTGTCCCACTAATGATCAACTGGCCGATTCTCTCACAAAGCCTACTCCAGCTAATCTGTTTCAGAAGTTCTGCAAGGGAGTGGGTTTGGGTACATAGCATTGTACAGTCCATTTGAGACACACACAGTTGCATCTTCGTTATTCCTATGTGCTGTGTGTGTGAACGTTTCTACGGACATTGTTGTAATTGCATTTCCGGGCCGACGTTTTAACTGTGCCTATTCTGTAATGCAATCTTTCTCTTTCAGCAGTGATCCGTTTTACTCCTCTGTTGCTATTGGTAATTATAATTTGAGGAGGAGTGTTGATTTTAGCAAATGTATAATTATGTACGTGTACGTACATGTCTGTCCGTTTGGTCAGAGCTACTATTTGCATATTGCGTATGCCAGTTACTTATTGTCTCTGCGTGAGTCTTATCAGCTCTGACCTTTACACTCTCGGCGCTACTTCCCTGCTGTGCGGCTGTTTATTACGACTGTACTGTTTGACTTTCGGCCCGGAATAAAAGAACATCTAACGGTGTTCTCGCTCTACCACAAACTGCGCTGCGCTGCCCTATACCTATTCTATTAGGTTATGGGCTATTAGCTTCTGTAGAGCGCACTGTGTTCCCCAACTGTGGCCTTTTCTGCAAAGATTGTGGCCTGTTGACCTGCAGCCGACATATTGCATCGACCGACGGACTGCGTCTGCAACTTCCGTGGCTAGCTGGCTGGCGCCTATAAAGGAGGTAACCCTTCCCCGCCTCGAATTGTTGGGCGTTTTGCTCGGAGTCAGAGTCCTAAAATTTCTTTCTGGACAGTTTCGCCAACCGATTTCTAGACAGGTCATTTGGACTGACTCTGAGTGTGTATTGGGATGGCTCAAGACCGATAAAATTTTGCCAAAATGGCTGCATCACCGCATCCAGGAGATTTTAGCGTATAAATTGGCATCGGTCTGTTCCATTCCAGGCAAAGGGAATCCTGCAGACATTCCCACAAAACCAGAGCTGTACCCTGATTTACCGTCTAACAGCCTCTGGTGGGAGGGACCGCCTTGGTTGAAAACTTCGTTCGAAAATTGGCCACAGAGCAAACGATATCCTCAAAATTTTGCTGAGGAGTCAGAAACCGACACCAGTGTCGATCACTTACCGTCCGCCGTTATGTCGATTTTGTCTGAACCGCCCCCTCTTTTGCAGTTGGTGGAACGATTTTCTTCTAGCAATCAATTATTTCGTGTAACTGCTTTCGTGCTGCGGGCCAAAAATTGCTGGAAGGGCCTTCTGGGGCGTAAAAGCACGAAAAGACGCAAATCTAACAGAAACCAGAAACCAGTGGACTGTTCGCAAGTTGCCCCTTTAGAGCCTCAAGAAATCTCTCAGGCAGTGGATTTGTGGGTGGGCTGGGTTCAGCGTTTAGAATTTCGGAAGGACATCGCTAGCTTAGTTGACAGCTCCACCCCAACCACCCTGGCTCGCCAGTTGGGTCTTTATTTGGATGAGAACAATATTGTGCGCTGTAAAGGCCGGCTGGGAAATTCTGACCTTGCTTGGGACGCTAAACACCCAAAATTGTTGCCTCGCAATCACTGGTTGACGCGTCTAATTATTCAAACCACGCACGCTTCGCTCTTTCATACGGGACCGAATCACACCCTTTCTCAGCTTCGGTACCAGTTTTGGGTGCCGCAGGGTCGTCGGGCGGTACGGTCAGTGCTTTCGGCTTGCCGGCTCTGCCGAAGAATTAGTGGGGGCGCCTTTGCTGTGCCTGCGCACGCTCCGTTGCCTTCCTTTCGTGTGTCTAGGCGACCCCCTTTGAAAACGTTGGTGTAGATTATTTGGGACCGCTTTTTGTTGCTGGGGACAAAGGTCCAACCAAAACGTGGATAAGTTTATTCACCTGCGCTACCACACGTGCGATACATCTCGAACTTGTTCTAGACTGCTCAGCAGACGAATTTTTGAATGCGTTTCGCCGCTTTTGCGGCAGACGTGGCACTCCTAAATTGATTATTTCGGACAATGCGTCGCATTTCAAGCTAGCTAACAACTCCCTCAGCTTTCTTTGGGATAAAAGCAGGCTAGATATGAGTAAATTCCAGCATTTTCTGTCGTCAAAGCGAATTGTCTGGAAATTTATACCCTCCTTGTCCCCATGGATGGGGGGTTTTTATGAACGGTTGGTGCAAAATGTTAAACGTGCCTTGCGACATGTTTTAGGTGTCAAGTCAGCGTCTCTTTTCTTCCTACAAACCGTGCTAGTCGAAATCGAAGGCGTGCTTAATTCCAGACCATTGCTTGCTGTCTCTGAGTCGTTTGGTCAAGTTTTGACCCCAGCGCATTTGTTGGGCGGGAGGCCGGAGTTGGTCACTCCAGAGTTACCGCGAGAAGACGATCCCGATTTTACTCCCCCCTCCAAAACAACCAAAACTAAAGAGCGAATTTCAGACTACTGGTACAAGACTCAAAAAACTCTTAACTTTTTCTGGAAGATTTGGCAAGCTACGTACTTGACTAACCTGAGGCAGATACATGCTCAAACGGTGTCTAAACGAGGCCACGGTGCTAGTGAGTTAGTGCCCCAGGAGGGTACTGTAGTTTTGTTAAAGGAACCGGCGCCTCGCTCGCAATGGAAACTGGCTCGCATAGCCAAACTAGTACGGGGTTCTGACGGAATTTGCCGGTCTGCCCATGTTCAAACTGCTTCCGGCAAATCATTTTTTCGTGCTGTAAAGCTGATGGTACCCCTTGAAGGGACGGTCGAAGACTAAGCTATTTCATCTGATTTATGCGTGTATTTGTTTTAGAGTTGTGCCGGTGCGTCAAGTTTCTGACCACATGCCTGCCCGTTACCCCGAACGGCGCATTCGTGATGCTTCACCGACCCAGCGTGTAGGCATCCGTCGGCGCCGCCCCACACAACCTGTGCAACAGCAGAAGCCGCCGTTTTTCTGTACGTACTGTTTTCGCTGGAAACACCTGGAGCGCTTCTGCCGAGTCAAAATTCGTGATCAATTGTTGCGTCAACGAAAGCGTCGCCAGCGCCGCCGGGGCCGCCACCCCACTACGCACCGCCAGTCGCCACCACCCTATCCGGCCCAGACTGTTTCTGTACCCACTATTCCTGCTCCTACTGGCCGTGTTCGTTCGGAGACCTTTTTGGTTAAACGCGAGTACACCGATTCTCCGGCAAAGGATAGTGGTCGTGGGTTTCCGGTGGGTCACAACCGTTTCATGCGCTCTGAGGGTGGTCGAAATCGTTTTAACAAGCAAGCCTGGGCTCGTGGTCAGAAGAAACCCCGATACTAGAGACGTTTTACGGTTTTTGGCGCTCGGGCTCTTCCTGGGCCCGGAGTGTCAAATCTACAGTATGTAGTGTGATTTGATTTTACTGACATTTGTTGTTTTTTTTGGTTTTCCCGCCTTTGTCTTGCGTTATTCTGTTTATACCAAAATGCAGGGTTCCACATTCTGATTTTGCACGGCTAACGGAGGAGTGGTGATTGATTGTTATCAGATAAAAAGAAGGCTGAGGAACGGCAGCGTACTGGTGTAGCTGTGGAAGGAGGAAAGTCGGGCTGAGTGTCAAGATTCGACAGCTGTCACAATCTCTGTGATCAGCTACTAATCAGGGCACAACGCAGATTTGACTCGCGACTTCATTATCTTTTAAAGGTAAGCCAGAAGCCATGTCACTCGCGTCAGAAAGCATTAAGCAAGTCCAGAATTGCTCAATTTATGCAAGAGATACTGTGTAATATGTATGACACATACATGTACTAGGGAGGGTTTGGGGGTTACCCCCTAGCTGAAAAGGCCAAACCCGCCCCTCTCTCCCCCCAAGAGAGGTTACGGGACGCCCACCCCCCCCCCGACCGAAAAATACAAGTACTAGTAGTGACTCCCAGTACTAACAAACTGGCTCAGAAATCATTAATTTTTAGCCTAAAATTCGCTTGAAAAGCCTTTGGGAACCGAATTTTGCGTTTCTACTGCTGATATTTTTTAGAGAAATCGGTGTTTTTGGAAGCCATTTTTTGCTTGTTTATAGCTCTAAAACGCTATTTGGAGAGCTTAAAATAGTGATTTTTAGCGTCCTTACTGAAAAAACGTACTAAAAACGCATTTCCAGGCGTTTTGGAGCTTTTTGAAATTTTGAACCCCCTCTGGGCGAAACCCCCCATCAACCCCCCACCTGAGGAAAACTCCCCTACCCCCAGGTCGGCCCGGAGCTGTTACATGTATGGTATGGCAGAAATCTGGGAGATCGGTCCACAATTGACCATGTTCTGCTCATTGCAGTGTATGCCTACTGAAGGGAAATTTACATAAAATTTCTCGGATTTTCAACTTTCAAGGCCCAAAAACTCAATTTGCCCCCCATTTTTTTTCTCGATTTTTTTTGTGCGTTCGAAAGCGAATAGATAGCGCTACATTTCCATGAAATAAAAAGTTCGGACTCGGAGTTGTAGGGGGGTCAAATCGGGCCCGGAAGGGAGTCGAAAAATAATTTTTGTCAGAAATCTGGTCAAGTAGGGTATCGTTTGAAAGAGAACGCTCTTCTGATTCTAAATATGCAATCCCCAAGTTTCTACGTCCATTCGTTCTCGAGTTATAAGCCGAAAGCTGAGGTTGGGTCGAAAAAGTGACCCTCTCAAAAATGGCCGGGAAGGTGATAAAATGTCTTTCTAGGTCAAATTAAACCAAAATACAAAATTTTAGCCAAATCGGAGACAAAAAGTTGAGATTTGTCCGGGAAGAGTCGATACTTAGAAAAACCGGCTCTTAAACCCTATTTTGGCTTTACAACATAAAAAAAACATTATATCCGAAGTAATACAGTTAAAATGCATTTCTGGAACCTTCTTTAGAGATTTTGAAACCCAAATTAGGGTTCCGGAACTCTATTTAGGGTTTCAGTAACCCAAATTAGGGTTCCGGAATGCTATTTAGGGTTTCCGAAACCCAAATTAGGGTTCCGGAATGCTATTTACGCTTTCAGTAACCCAAATTAGGGTTCCGGAATGCTATTTAGGGTTTCCGAAACCCAAATTAGGGTTCCGGAATGCTATTTACGCTTTCAGTAACCCAAATTAGGGTTCCGGAATGCTATTTACGCTTTCAGTAACCCAAATTAGGGTTCCGGAATGCTATTTACGCTTTCAGTAACCCAAATTAGGGTTCCGAAATGCTATTTACGCTTTCAGTAACCCAAATTAGGGTTCCGGAATGCTATTTACGCTTTCAGTAACCCAAATTAGGGTTCTGGAATGCTATTTACGCTTTCAGTAACCCAAATTAGGGTTCCGGAATGCTATTTACGCTTTCAGTAACCCAAATTAGGGTTCCGAAATGCTATTTACGCCTTCAGTAACCCAAATTAGGGTTCCGGAATGCTATTTACGCTTTCAGTAACCCAAATTAGGGTTCCGGAATGCTATTTACGCTTTCAGTAACCCAAATTAGGGTTCCGGAATGCTATTTACGCTTTCAGTAACCCAAATTAGGGTTCCGGAATGCTATTTACGCTTTCAGTAACCCAAATTAGGGTTCCGGAATACTGTTTAGGGTTTCAGAAATCTAAATTAGGGTTCCGGAACCCTATTTAGGGTGTCAGAAATCCAAATTAGGGTTCCGGAATGCCATTTAGGGTTTCAGTAAGTTTGAAACCCTAACCAGGGCTTTTGGAACCCTGTTTGCAGGCTTGGAAACCCAAAATAGGGTTTCAAAAAACCGCCCCCCCCCAGAATCCACCTGGGGGAATTTTCTCCGAAAATCGGGCCTGGGGGAAATCCCCCATTCCCCCAACTACATGGCTAATCGGACCTCATACTCTGGCAAAAGCTGGGTGGTCGAAAATTGTCTCAGGGTCCCCGTCTGGTGGCATGGTTTGGCCCAAGTGGCCGGGGACAGACAGACAGCCATACCTGCAACAGGTCGCCATCCGCCGATGGCCGAGGGGGTGGAGCCGACCGGGAGCGACCAAATTTTAAGGGAGGTGGGGTGCGTACTAAACAAGATTGAAAAATCGCCAATTGCTTATAAGCCCGGGCTCAAATACAGCGGAAAAGGTGCTGTTTTGCAGGCGATTTTAGCGTATCAAATTCTAAAAAATAGTAAAAAATTGCTGAAAAGATTACTTGCCAAAAATTTGGATCGTAATAACAGTATCGGGGGATCCAAACGGGAGGCAAGGTCTGGCCTAACAGAAAGAAAGGTGAAAAAGGTTATATGAAAGAGTTCGAGAATAGTCCAAAATATACCGGATAGTGTTTTCTCGCTAAACATACCGGATAATCAAATATATACCGGATTACGGTTTTGCATCTCGCTGTTTGCCAGTGCTAATAATAATTGGTTCTATGCAACAAATCACTAATTTTTAGCGTACAATCTTTGCCAACCGAATTTGCTGTTTTTAGAGACCCTTTCTGTCCATACATGTAACAGGGGGGTCTGGGGGATCTGCCCCCCCCACCCGACTTAGGCCAGACCCCCCCCCCCCCGAGACGATTTCGCCAACCCCCCCCCCCTCCGATTTTTCTGGCAAGTAAACTTTTGAGCAAATTTTTGCAATTTTTTACAATTTCAGACACAAAAATTGCCAAAATCGCCTGCAAAACGGCATTTTTTAGCTGTATTTCAGCCCAAATTAGCGATTTTTGGCGTTTTTTAGCCCAAAATTTGCGATTTTTTCGATTTTTGAGCGTTTTTTGTGCCCTACCCCCTCCCAAAATTTTGGCTCAGACCCCCCCGGCCGGCGCCAGACCCCCCAACCCCCCTCCCCCCATCGGCGGATGACCTGTTACATGTATGTTTCTGTCATATTTTATCGTGTGAACGCTTATCGGATTATCGTGTAAACGCTTATGGTGGGTGAGCAGCCAGTCAAACGACCCTAACCCAGAGGGGCTGAGGGGGTTGGCCCCCTCCTCTCAGGAATTGTTAATTCTACCCCCCCTCAGCCGAAATGCTAGCCCATGTCTGGCCCTACCTACCTCTTTATGTCCGGCCAAGTGATTGGTTGGACTATTCTTCTAACACCCATTTATAATCGTGTTGATAAAGCTTAACGTTTAAAGCGTGCTAAGACCCATACATGGCCGGGGGTAAGGGGGTTTACCCCCTCGCCGGACCATACCCCGGCCCATGGCTTACCCTGTCGCCGGCCCATGTTGATGCGGTAACAGCAACCGACTAAGAGCGAACCAGTAAAGTGTTTATTTTAGCGAGTTAGAGAAAAGAACAACGAGGAGAGGTATTAAAACACAACCACACACAATACAAACAGTAGTAGAGATAATGACAGTAACAATAATAATGCAGAATTGAAGTGCATCTCTACAGCCCATACCCACTCGGCCGGCCATACCCTCACCCCCCGACCCAACCTCCCAGAGCGAGAAAATTTTCGCTGATTTAAGGCAAAATAGGCGTTTTTTTGGACGTTTTTCGGGGACCACCCCCCCCCCCCCCCCGAGGTCTCCAGACCCCTCCGGTTTTTTCCGGCCCATGTAAGCTAAGATCGCACATAATACAGGCGTTTTGGAGATTTTTGAAATTTTTCATCCCTTCCCTGGATGAAACCGCCCTGGATCCTCCTGACGGAAAACCCCTCGCCTTACGCCTCCCTCAACCAAAGCCGGCCCGGACCTGTTACATAATATATGCCTACTCTTTCTTACCTTACCTATCATCTTACCTGGTTGAATGAAACATAAAATAGCTGCTCACGCTACCAGCCGATTTGGATGAACTAAGGCTACAGACAGACATGGGCTAGCATTTCGGCTGAGGGGGGGGTAGAATTTTCAATTCCTGAGGGGGGGCTGAGGGGGGGTAGGAGCGGTTGAGGGGGTGAGGGGGTGGTAAGCCAAAAAGTCCGATTTTTGGCTAAAATCAAGGTTTTTTGGCTTATTTTTGGTTAAAATAAGCTATTCTGAGCTCATTTACACCTAATCCAGGCATATTTTTATCATAATTTTCTATACAAAATTCTTCCAAAAAATTCCTGAGGGGGGTAGCGGCCGGCTGAGGGGGGGGTAGGTCAGAGCCTGAGGGGGGCCAACCCCCCCCCTCAACCCCCCTTTGCCCATGTCTGGCTACAGACAACATTCTATCTGACCACATTATTTTGAAGTGCACACTTCACGCTTTCCAATGCATTATTATAATTAACCTTGAAAAGACCTGGAGGCAGCTTAAAGCTCAAAAAAAACACGAATCGTTCAAGTAGCCCCGGTTTACCTACCTTAATCTGGCGATATTGGAAGGTTCCGTCGCAGCACTCTCCTCTGCCATTGTCTTGGATAGAGATGGGACCGGTATACGGTATCCTACGGTATTTTATGGCTATACGGTAGCTTTTATACCGCATAATACCGCATCCTTATTAAAACTGAGTCAGCAAGATTTTTGCAGCAAATTCATGTCATTTTCGCGCTTCAAAGGTGGTACATATATTACTGCTTTTTTGGTTTTGTATAGCTATGTTATCGCTCAGAATAACACAAAAATCTACCTTTATGGCAGTTTTTATTAATTCCTAGAAATGGAAAATGTGATGTTACAAGTACTTGTAAAATGATGAGAAACCTGCAATTTCGCTTTTAACCTATTTTTTTGGGTTAGGTGGAGCTGGGGGAATCAGGGAAGGTCAGAAATGGACTATATATCAATTAATTAACTTTCTTATGACGATACGACTCCGGAACATGCCCTATACTGATGCGTACCCCTAGGGGTATTTTAAATTTGGAAAACAGTCCATCCGGAGCGTGCCTATACTGATGCGTCCCGCTAGGGGTATTTTTATATTTGGAAAACAGGCCATCCGGAGAGTGCCTACAATGCTGCGTCTCTAGGGGTACCTTTATATTTGCCAAATAGGCCCCCCGGGGCGTGCCCTATGATTATCATTAGACTCGTCAGGCGAAGGGCTTTCAAATGATATAATATACAAACATACATGTACTAGGGGGGTTTGGGGGGTTACCCCCCCCCCCCGAGACAGATTAAGGGGACCAAAAAATACGAGGTACTAGTAGTGGCTCCAGTATTAACAAACTGGGTCAGAAATCACTAATTTTTAGCCTAAAATTCACTTGAAAAGTCTTTGGAAACCGAATTTGGCGCTTCCACTGCTGATATTTAAGAGAAATCGGTGTTTTTGGAAGCTCTTTTTGTCATTTTTTGCTTGTTTTTAGCTCTAAAACGCTATTTGGCAGCTTAAAATAGCGATTTTAGCGTCCTTACTGAAAAAACGTGTTAAAAACGCATTTCCAGGCGTTCTGGAGCTTTTTGGAATTTTAACCCCCCTCCGGACGAAACCCCCTCGCCCCCCCATCTGAGGAAACCCCCCCTACGACCCTTCCCCCAGGTCGACCCGGAGCTGTTACATGTATGTATACAACATGACCATTTTAGACGATTTTGGAATTTTGCAAAAAAATAATCGATAATCGATATTTATCGATAGAATTTGTTAATTTATAATTAATTATTATCATTAAACACATTAATTTCTGTTTGGGATCGGTTCCTTGTTCCCCCCCAGCTACACCTGATCCTTTTTAGGTACCCAAGCATTTCACTAACTTGAAGTGAAGCAAATCTGTCCAACCAAAATACAGTTAATATTCACAATAGGCATAATTCAAAATAAATTCAAATTGAATTTCAATACCCTATATTGTCGGCTCAAATTCAAATCTTTAAATAAACAGACGGTACTACTTACTAGTAGGTAGACAAAACAGATCACAACCAAAACTTGGCGTGTTTTTCACAGGAAAGGCCGATAACAAAAAATAACTTGTTACTGTATGTTTTTGACCAGAACTTGGCGAGCTATCCATATATACTAGCGTAACTGGGTGTTTTAAAGCGTTTGCAGCATATTATACGGTATACGGTATCGAAAATGCTGTACGGTATACAGACATGTAACAGCTCCGGGCCGACCTGGGGAGGGGGGTTTCCTCAGGGGGGTCGAGGTGGGATTTCGCCCAGAGGGGGTCCCAAATTTCAAAAATATCCAAAACGCCTGGAAATGCGTTTTTAGCACTTTTTTCAGTAAGGACGCTAAAAATCGCTATTTTAAGCTGCCAAATAGCGTTTTAGAGCTAAAAACAAGCAAAAATATGACAAAAATGGCTTCCAAAAACCCCTATTTCTCTTAACAAACATCAGCAGTAGAAACGCCAGATTCGGTTCCCAAGGCAAAAAAATTAGTGATTTCTGAGCCATAGAGATCTAGATACACATATTATATCTAGAACTGGTAAATGTATAGTTTCCGGGCGTAAAATCAGGAACCGACCGCAAATTGAAATAAATACTTTTAATGATCACAACTAATTATAAATTAACAAGTTTCATCGATAAATATCGATTATCGATTATTTTTTTGGCAAAATTCCAAAAGTTCAAAATCGTCTAAAATGGTCATGTTATATATCATTTGAAAGCCCTTCATCTGACGAGTCTAATGATCACTACATCAACATAGGGCACGCCCATGGGGGCCTGTTTTGCCAAATATAAAAGTACCCCTAGGGGACGAATCAGTATAGGCACGCTCTAGAGGGCCTGTTTTCCAAATATAAAAATACCCCTAGTGGTATGCATCACTATACTGATGCGTCCCCTAGGGGTACTTATCACTATACTGATGCGTCCCCTAGGGGTACTTTTATGTTTTTAAAACAGGGTCTCTGGAGCGTGCCCTATACCGATGCGTTCCCTAGGGGTCCTACTTTTATGTTTTTAAACCAGGCCCTCCGGAGCATGCCTATACTGATGCGTCTCTAGGCGTACTTTTTTTTATATTTGGCAAAACAGGCCTCCGGTGCGTGCCCTATGCTGATTTAGTGATCATTAGACTGGTCAGGCGAAGTGCTTTCAAATGATATGTAACATGACCATTTTGGATGATTTTGGAATTTTGCCAAAAAATAATCGATAATCGATATTTATCGATAGAACTTGTTAATTTATAATAAATAAGTTATGATCATTAAAAGCATTAATTTTGATCTGGGGCCGGTTACTGATTTTACGCCCGGAAACTATACATTTACCCTAGAACTCTATGTCTGAGCCAGTTTGTTAGTACTGGAGCCGCAACTAGTAGGTACTACTACTTGTATTTTTCGGTCGGGGGGTCCCGTAGCGCACGCGTCGTCTCAACGCCCCTGACCTGGCGCGTATGAACGAACGAACGAACTTTTATCGCCCAAACACAAAATAAATAAAGATAAAAATACGAGTTAGCAAATGACATAAAACGCGGTTACAGTGTAAAACGACGGCATATGGAGGCGAAAGGCCAGTAGACAGCCACAAGGGCTTTACACCGCCTTAAACAGACATTAGTAAAACGTCAGAAACTACACAAAGTTTAGGTACTGGTCAAAGTTCAGTTTTCTTAGTTCTCGAGTAAAAGAAGCAAGGTTTTGTGCTATGGTGACCTCATCTGGAAGAGAATTCCATGTTTTCAACGTTCTTAAAGCAAAGGAGTGTACCCTGCAATTTATGTAGCTTTCCAACGATGGCACAAACAGTTTATAAGTTCCTCTAGTTTTTGACACTGGATTCCAACTGAAAAAGTGATCAAAATCTAAATCCACCAGACCATGTACGATTTGGCATACATACTGGAGATCAATGACGAGCCTGCGACGTTCGAGTGTTTCAAGGTCCAGTAGTTTTAGCCTTTCTAGGTAGCAGCCTTGAAGACCAAGCATACCTGGCAATCGCAGTGTAAAAGCCCTCTGCACACTTTCAACGGTATTTACATCCTTAAGTAAATAGGGATTCCACACAGGCGTGGCATATTCGAGCCGCGACCTTACGTAAGTTTTGTACATCTGTAGTGAATGGTGTGCTGCTATTTATAAAGGCACTTAGGATTAGTCTAGATTTCCTAGCGGCATCGCTGGCGATTTTAGCACAGTGTTTTGAAAAACTGAGATAGCCAAAACGGTCACGACCCACTAAGACACCAAGATCTCTCATTTCTGTCACTGTTTCTATCAGTACATTTTCAAAGACGTACTGTGCCTGAGGGTTTGAGAAGCCTAGGTGCAATAGAGCACACTTTTGTAGGGCTAACTGTAGCTTTATACTTTTACACCATTGGACAATTCTAGTTACTGCAGTCTCAAATTTTGCAAGATCATAGCCCACTTTCGGAAAGGCGAGGTAGATCTTACAATCATCAGCAAACATTTTTATTTTTACGCTGGAGTTTTTTTAGAATCTTTGGAAGTTCATTTATATAAATCAAAAAGAGTAAGGGACCAATACAGGATCCCTGAGGGACCCCACTAGTAACAGGTACAGTGTCAGATAGCACACCTTCGAAAACAACCCGTTGTTGACGCTGACTTAAAAAAGCTGCAATCCATTTTAAAAGAGGTCCAGTAATACCATAAGACTCGACCATAAGCAGTATTCGCAGTAAGCCCGCGGCGAAGCATAGGGCAGCACAGATTTGAGCGGCAAATTCAAAGTAGCTTGCGCGGCCGACAGCCGCATCTCTGCCGTGCTGATTGCTTGCTGCCTTGCGCCTTGCCTGCTTTGAATTGCATTAACAACAGATTCAGTGCTTTGATTCTAGAAGGTGCGGATTTCTTAACTATGGGATTTTCACTCATGTTTTTGAAATTCCCCAATTTTAGTGCCCTTTGAGCTACAGGGCTGCCCGCTTAGTATGTTATGCCCAATGGCAACACCAATCATTCCTGCAAGTTTCAGGCCTGTACTCCTTGTATTACGGAAAAAAATAAATTTGCGTGGACCACCCTCATTCCTAGTTTTTGGGTCATAAAACCAGTATGAGTCGGAATTTTGGCACTAAACTTGCAGAATATTTAGCCAACCATGTTGTAAAATTTTGCTGAAAATTTGAGCCAAATCGGTGAAGAAGTGACTTAGATCGAAACGTTTGAGTGAAGGCCGAAAAAGCGATGCGACATTTTTTTATCTATACTGTATATACTGTATTGTAACTGACTTTCGATACTTTAAAAATCGGTATAACAACCTATATAGGTAGGGGTCTCTCTGTTATAGATCTTACTTTAGCATCTCCATGCATTGCAATGGATATCTTAGATTGGCGTGTTTCGCGGGAAGATTCACTATCTGACCATAGACACATTTATTTTCAGATACGCCTGGAAAGAGCACCACCTGAATATCGGAGGTACCCGCGTTCTACGGACTGGGGTGTCTTTAAAGACAACCTAGGACGTAAACTGGGCGACCGTGAGGTGATCATCCGGGACGTACAAGGATTAGAAGAGGACGTGAGTTTTCTCCAAGGGAGTATTTTGAACTCATTCGAAGGGGCTTGCCCCCTAAAAAGAGTTAGGACTGGGAGTAGCCGGGTCCCTTGGTGGAACCGGCAACTATCGGTACTACGAAGTGAATGTAGGAGGAAGTTGCGCTGGGCACTACTCACCCGGGACGAACAGGACTGGGAGGAGTATAGGAGTGCTCAACGGAACTATAAGGCGACTGTCAAGTCTGCTAAGAAGGAATCCTGGAGGGAATTCTGTACAGAAGTGGAGGGGATTAAGGCCACTGCACGGCTAAACAGAGTTCTCAACAGGGATCCTCCAATAGAGGTCGGTATGCTTCAGTTACCAGATGGGACTTACACGGAAAGTAGGGAGACTGCTCTGTCATACCTATTAGACGTGCATTTTCCAGGGGGAACTGTAGCAAACATGACATTGGAACCAGAGAACCAGGCTCCAGAGGGAGCCCGGGGTGACTGGAGTTTAGCTGACAGAATTGTCACAGAGGATAAGGTGATATGGGCGGTTAAAACCTTCCAACCTTATAAATCCCCTGGACCAGACGGGATTTTTCGGCACTCTTGCAACAAGGGCTTGACATTCTTATCAAACCTATGGTGCGAGTGTTTAGAGCATCAGTTGCACTGGCTTATATACCTCAACTCTGGCGAGAGGTGAGGGTGGTTTTCATAGCCAAGCCAGGTAAGGACTCATACGCAAAAGCAAAATCCTTTCGACCAATTAGTCTATCCTCTTTCATGTTGAAGAGCGTGGAACGATTGATCGATAGGTGGTTGAGAGATGGTGTGCTTCGGCACATACCACTCCACCCTAGTCAACACGCGTACCAGGCAGGAAAATCTGTAGAAACAGCTTTACACTGTCTGGTGGGTCGTGTGGATAGAGCTCTAGAGCGAAAAGAGTTTGCGTTAGGAGCTTTCTTTGATATAGAAGGAGCTTTCTCCAATGCATCTTTTGCTTCCTTTGAGCGGGCGCTGAGGAGGAGAGGCGTGGAGAGTGTCCTTATCCAATGGATACAGGCCATGCTTAAACTCCGTACTGTGACTACTCATATGGGGCAATGTAGTAGATCCATCAATACGCGCAGGGGATGTCCACAAGGAGGGGTTTTATCTCCCCTACTTTGGATACTCCTTGTAGATAGCCTATTGGTGCGTTTAAACGATTCGTCGTTCAACGCCCTAGGCTATGCGGATGATGGGGTAGTTCTCATAGAAGGAAAATTCCTAGACACTGTGTGTGACCTCATGCAGAGGGCGCTGACAGTTGTCCAAGGATGGTGCGAAGAAGAAGGTCTGGGCAGTACAGCCGGACAAGTTAGAGCTGATCCTATTCACAAGGAGACGGCAGCTAACTGGGCTTAAACTCCCTAAGATCTATGGGAAACGGCTTCAGTTAGTCAAAAGAGTTAAATATTTGGGGGTCGTTTTGGACTCCCGTTTAGACTGGGCAGCCCATCTTGAGACCAAATGCTCTAAAGCTAAGGCAGCCTTCTGCCAGGCCAAAAGAGCTATTGGGAACAACTGGGGACTGTCACCTAAGATGGTCAGGTGGCTGTTTTTGGCAGTCATTAGACCTATGATAGCGTTTGCTGCTGTAGTGTGGTAGAAACGGACGAACCTGGAATGCGCCAAAACACAGCTAGGCCGTATACAACGACTGACATGTTTATGCATAACAGGGGCTCTAAAAACAACACCTACAGCAGCAATGGAAGTTCTGCTGTGTCTTCCACCGCTACACACTTGGATTCAAGTGGAAGCGATGGCGACCTGCTACAGACTTAAAAGTACTAATCAGTGGCACAGGGTGGGTCGTGGTCACTGTAGTGTTTGGGCACAATTGTGCGATTTATCGCCATTGTACCAATTCCCAAGTGACCAACAACTACCCAACTATGTGTTTGATAAGAAATACCAGGTCGACTTTCCGAGCAGGGAGGTCTGGCAAGGTAATACACCTAATGCAACCGATACTCTCTACTGTTATACGGATGGTTCCAGGTTAACAGGTTTGGAGAATTCGGGAGCAGGAGTATTTATACAGAGACTAGGGGTAGAGGATTCCTTTCCCCTGGGAAAATACGCAACGGTTTTCCAGGCGGAGGTCTATGCCATTTTGAACTGCGCCAGGGATCCCGGATTAGTTAACTGTCTTGAGCAGAAGATCTGTATTTGTTCAGATAGTCAAGCAGCTTTAAAAGCATTAGTATCTCCACGCATCAGCTCCAAGTTGGTTGCAGAGTGTGTCAGGGAACTACAACGACTGGCGCTTCGGAAGAAGCTACAGCTGGTGTGGGTACCTGGACACTCGAATGTGGAGGGAAATGAGGAAGCTGACCGACTAGCTCGGGCGGCTTCAGAGTTGCCACTTATAGGGCCGGAACCGGCCCTTGGCATCTCTGTTAAGAAAGTACATACTGAATTAAGAAGTTGGGCTAGAAACCAGTTGCAGCTTGACTGGGATCTACGCACCGACTGTAGGCAGTCTAAGCTGTTCATTCTGGGACCCAAATCGGTGGTAACCAGAGAACTACTTAGTCTTAGTAGAAGGGAACTGAAACTGGTGGCCGGTTGGTTAACCGGACACAGTAGTAATCTTAATAAGCATCTTAGCATTATGTGCCTGTTGGATGATCCAACATGCTCCTTCTGCTCAGAAGAGGAGGAAACGCCTGAACACTTGGTCACACAATGTGATGCATTGGCTGGGCGTAGGTATAGGATCCTGGGGCGAAGGTACTTGACCACCCAGGACCTGAGTGAATTATCTGTTAGGGACCTACTGAGGCTGATTAAAGCCTCGGGCAGGTGGTAAGTTCGACTTGTTCGATTTTGCTTATACGGGGCATCGAAATGGACCCTCGGGTCTGATCGTAGGGTCGTCTGGTCAACCCCCCCCCGTCACATCGAATCGAATCGAATCGAACTCTCTATCTCCAAAGAATCTCTATAAATTCACGCCCGACCCGACCCCGGCGGACATTGAACTGTGCGACCTAAACAGCATCCTCCTCTAAGGGGGTTCGGCATTCTTACTTCTTCGATTGCAATTCAACGTCGTGTCTAGCGCTCTGCACGGCAGCCATTCGGCCGTCAACTTCCTCAAACGGAAAAACCTGCTGCTTTTTGCAGCGCACCGTTTGCACGAAAAAGTCGCGGAATCTACTACAGAGAGTGAGCAAAAGATAGGGGTTTGCCAGGGTGAACACATCCCTCGCTATCCACCAGACGTCGTACATATACAACTGGCCTCCGAAAACAGCCAACAACAGAAAAACGTTCATCACTATGTAAGTGACCGACAAAACGGCGCCGATTACTGCGAACTTCCACTCTCTACTAGAATTTTGCCCCGATATTTGGCCTTCTCTTGGTCTAAAGACCAGACAGAGGAAAACGGTTGAATAAATTGCAACCATTGCAGGCATGCAGATTATGTTGTCGAATATTACATGTATGTAGAAGCCGTAATAAAACTGTTGACCCTGAAGAAACGTCGTTTGGTTAACAATTTTTTGCCATTTTGCCCTAGTTTAACTCACCCAGGATGCTTGGCCGGTCTGAAATAAGTGGGAACGTATCAAATGGTTTAAACTATTTTTAGAGTTCTTTCTTACCTCCGAGCTGGAATTATCTGGCGGCTTAATCCACGTGTTCAAGTGGCTGTCGTACTGTGAATGCGCTCCAGGCATTAGCATGGGACACACGAATAGCACAGGCCACACCCAGGCCAAAATTACTGTCTGCTTTATGTGTTTGTACCACCACTGAAACAATAATCAGACATACCAAATGATACATGTAAGAGTGGGCTCCGGTGGCCTGTCCCCAAACTACGACTGCCACATCACCGTAACTCCGTATCTGTAACCCGCACTCCGTAATGGAACAGTAATCTCAGTGTGCTGAACAGCCTCACTAAAACTCTTACAGTACCCTACTCAGTGGTTTCTTTTCCACATCAATATCCACATCTCACTACAAGAGCCCTCAACGTACTGTTTGAGGAGATAAACAATGATTGAACGCCAAACATAGTTTCACAATTTCCATACATAGGGACTTTGACATGGTCCCATCTGCTAGGAAACTGATCCACTCATTGACTGGGATTTCCAGGTTTCACCCGGTAAGCTCTGGACCTGAAAATCAGGCTTGGTGGTCCGGGCTCATCAGCAGAGCTCCACCAAACCAGCTGAAAACTGACATAGGACAACACCCATCTTTCTTGTACCATGGCCATGCCAGACTTCTGCCGCTGTGGCACTTAACATAAGCAACAGCTGGCAAAAGCCAAGGCATACAAACCAAAGCAACAAGAACTGGGTTGAACATACATAGAAACTGGACAAGACAGCACCAAGTCAATTCTGATTACCTGGGTAGCCATTTCCACGCAACTACCAAGGCACAACTCAAAATGAAACTGTCTCCAGGAGTCCACTTTATATATGTGTCTGCCTCACCCTTAGGCAAGGGTCAGACCATAAGTATCCTTTGTTGGAACTGCCCTATCTTAATCCCTTGATTACCTTTTATTGGTCTCTGATGTTGGCGGTGTTGATTGGCATTTAATAACCCTGTATAGTGTAACAGTCTACTATGACACCTTGTCTATACTGTATACTGTACTTGTATTAAACGTAAATTACATAATGCAAATTGTACAGACCCCCCCCAGGTGTATGCAGAACACCTGGGGTTTGAAAACCACCCAGTAACACTGGGAAAATTGTTAGGACCAATTAAAGAAACACAATATAAGCACTCAGGTTGAAATACAACCTGAGGTTGAAAACCACCCAGTAACACTGGGAAAATTATATAGACCAACTAAAGAAGCACAATCAAAGCACCCAGGTTGAAATACAACCTGAGGTTGAAAACCACCCAACAGAGTTGGGAATTGAGAACCACCTGGCAGAGCCAGGAAATGTTTTGTTGATATTTAGAATGTGTGTTATTTGAATGTGTCACTGATGAAGTTGTCAATATTATTTTTGCTTATTAGACCTAACTTTGCAATAAGTGATTGGTATTTCACTGTAAAGCGAATAAATGTTTTAATTAACCGTGATCTGTTATATCCATTTTGTTGGAAATCTTTGTTCAGTGTAGAAACCCTTATTTGAAATGCTTTTTGCTCATTTGTTAATCTAGCGTATCGAATCAGCTGACTATAAAAGCAATTAAAACCAACGTTACTATGTACATTACTGTCTGCAAAAGTGTACCTTGTAACTGTAAAATTAAAGTCATCTGTTTTATTGTATACTAAGGTTTTAAACCCTTGAGAAATGTTAATTTCTATATCCAGGTAATTACATTTATGCACCGAATTTGATGTTTGCTCTAAAGATAATGTATCTGGATATATCTTTTTTGCAAAAAGTTCAAAATCCATGCAGTTAATAGCCAAAATGTCATCAACATATCTTAAGGTCCATGTACTTTTTCTAGCCTCGGCAATATTATCTCTATTGGTGAGAAATTTATATTCCATTATAGCCAATGTTAAATTTGCCAAATATGGAGAAACAGCTCCTCCCATTGGACACCCACAGACTTGTCTAAAGATAACTCCAGCAAAGCTTACATATGTTTCATCAATAAGAAACCTAACACATTCTTTCAATTCTGCACAAGTTAGAAATATGTATTTTTTAGAAGGTTCCTTATCAGTGTAAAAGGCATTATACTCTGATATTGCTATTCCTTTTTTACCATTATTGCGGAAACATAAGTCAATAAGAAAATATATCTGTTTTTTTATTTCAGAGTGTGGTAGGCTAGTAAATAAATTGCTGAAATCAAGAGTTTTAATGGTCTGAATCTGATTACCTTTTTTACTAAGTTTTTGAATTGCTTCTAAACTGCTTTCTATTGTCCATCTCACCCTGTGACCTAGTCTTCCACTAACTATATCACAATATCTGTAGAAATGTTCCTGCATCAAACGTAATGCTTTTTGAACAATTAAAGAGACTGCTTTTGTAGATGACTTGGTAGCTCCTGCAATAAATCTAAATTTATATGGATTTTTGTGTAGTTTTGGTGTTGCAAATAAAATTGGTATGGTTTTGTCTGTTTTTTCAACTTCTATGTTAAACCCTTTTGCAAATTTCAGGTGTTGATTGATCAAATGATTTTCTATTATCTGTGAAGCCTTGTATGTTTCATTCCCTCTGATTTTTAATGTACCATTCTGCATTAAACTAATACCCATTTCCTCACAAATACTCTGCAGATAGTATTTTTTGCAAATAAATATATAATTATTTGGTGCCTTGTCTGCTGGTGCTATTACAAATCTGTCATGTAATATTTTTAATTCTTTGTTGACACTTCTAATGTCTAAATCATTTTGCTGCGTTTTTCCTGTTTGCAACTTTTCATAGAAAGCAATCCTGTTTTGTATAATTTTCATTGCACGTTCCCTATATCTTTTGAAAGCATCTATGTCTTTTCTGTACTTGCGCGCCAACCGACCTATGAATTCACCCAATTTATTTTCACATTCTTTATACACTGCCTCAAAGTCTATCTTTTTAGGCTCTCTGTATTTAGCTCCTTTACCAAAGAGAAACCTTAACTGTTGGTTACCAATTACATCCAAATTCCCTGTAATTATGTGCTTGGCTGGATTATAAAGGTGTACTGAAGTGGAGCAGTCACACTTTCCCATGTTGGCTTGTAATCTATCCATATTTAAAGTTTTTAGAACTTTGTTATAATTGCATAGTTTGAGACTTAAAGGTGGCCCATAACAATAGGTTACAATAACCTGCTCGTGTTTTTTGGTGGAATATGGCAGCAATCTTTTTAATGATTTGTCTTTAAAAACAGTCTGTAATTTAATGAACTCCATGCCTTTATTAATAAATTGCACCTTAAGATAATATTTTGTTACATCTTTTACTTTCTTTTCATTTGTATTGAAATATGCTGCAAAATATGCTTGTAGTATCTGAATTGTTTGCGCACCGCATGTGTTAAATGTTCCTTTGTTAAATTCCTCTATGCACAGTAACATGTTCCTGTGCGTCATTCCCCTTAATTTAATGTATATTTGCCTTAGATCATTTGTTTTCATTATTTCCTTAATGCTATCAACGGTTTGTGTTTTGTTTCTGATTCTTTTAGTCCGGTGTCTTTGGCCATGACTTCTTGGTTTTCTCAATGTATTAATGCTAAAGTATGGTTGTTTATTGTTTTCCATTGGATTAATCCCTGCTGAAATGTTCCCATAGCTTTTAATCATGTCATTGAGACCAAATGGATGTGCTGTGTTAAAAACTTTAATCCAAAAGTCTTGTCTTTCAATCAATGTTTTCCTGATTTTGTCATTACTATGCACCCCTTCTATAATCTGTAATTTGGCGTCCTTATAATTATGATCTGTTTGATTGTAATGGTTCACTACATATGAGTTGTGTAATTGCTTAATAATATTCCGTCTGTGTTCACTAAACCTTGTTTTAAGTGGTCTTGTTGTTTGTCCAATGTACTGTATTCCACATTTCTGGCATGATATTAGATAAACAACATTTTTAGAGCAACATGTAAGTGGAATATTACTGTAGTTCATAGGCACAAATCTCTTGTTAGTAATGTGTGATTTCAAAAAGCCTTGTTCATGGATTGCCGGGCAACATTGGCATCTTTGTTTGTCACATCTATTAGTCTTGCATCTTGCCGTAGTAGTAAATTCAAACTGTTCTTTCTTGCAATTATACAATTGAAACAGGCCTGCACCCCTATTTTGTGCGACCCCATTTGTAAAATAACCAGGCTCAGCCTGGCTCTCCCCCCAAATATGTTCGCCTTCAGGCTGACCAGCCACATCAGGGCCAAAGGCCTCATCACCAGAACTGGTCTGTCTGTCAGCAACGGCAGACCTACTAAGCCGAGAGTAAGAAAAGAAGTATGGGAGGGACCATCGACGGCTCCTGCCATGACCGCACCGTCAATGGGGTTCCCTGAGATTGTAGAACCCATGCCAGGGGACTGTGGGCCTTGTTTGTTTGTGTCTTCCATGGTTTGTTTTGGTATGTACTTGCACTATTCATTGACAGGAAAAATGTGCTAGTAGATCTATAAAGTAGGCACAGTTGTTAAGTCAAAAAATATAAAGCAAGTATGTATATATACATAAGCTTTAATCTAAGACTCGAAGAAAAAGGGCTGAAAATTAAGGTAGAAATTGGCATAAGTTATGAGCAACTAAATAATCAATGAAGAGAGTACTTTTTTGGCTATGTATAATTGGCTTATTGTGATGTAAGAAAAATCTTGTGTATCAATTAAAATGAACATAATAAAGAGCATAGTTTTTTGCAAGTTACTATGAAAAGTGCTCAAGACATATTTTTGTGTAGGCCTGATTTGTACTTTGTTATGTTTTGAAACCATTTTTGTCATCATTTATACCATCTGTTCACATACACAATTCACATACTCCTATCGCCTAACAATCCTGAATGCAATTTCACTGTATAATTTCACTGTATAATTTAATTTCACCATCTAACAGAATCTTGTTGTGCCCAATCATTTTACAGACTTTCTTTTTCTCTCTCAACGACTTGAACACAGACTGGCACTTACGTCGTTCTTCTAACTGTTCAAACCAGGGATAGATATTTTTCCGAAAAAAACCTCGGCCTGTTTTTTCCAGTTTTTTCCGGTTTTTTTTCCAAAATCGCGCAAAAAAACTTCAGCCCAAGTTCTGAGTATCCTAGCCTGGTTTTATGATTCGTAGCGCTTTCTAGCGCCTTCCTGAGTCTTTTCAGAACAGAAATACCCGTCATTACAAAGATATAAATCACGAAACAGGCATGAAACAGTCCCTGACAGACTCCATAAATAAACGCAATATGCAAATTTTCTTACAGCAGTTTGCCTTTTTGTTTTAATTGCCAAATTTGGCATTTTCTGTTGTTTTTCTAACAGTTTTGAGCCAGTCTAGCCTATTATACATATCAAAAGTTCATTTTTTATCTGAAAAATCTCATAAATTAGCTATTTTTAGCTTGAGTTTTTTCCGCGATTTATGTTTTTTTCCGACCCTTAGGAAAAAAACCGGTTTTTTTTCGAAAAAAAAAACGGAAAAAACCACACCTCACATCCCTGGTTCAAACTAAAGCTGGAGATAAATCCGGTTTTTTGTTGAACAACCTGTATGTGAAAGATAAAGACTGTCAAGAAATCTACCAACTGTACATGCCGGCACAGTTGGTGTAGTGGTTTAGGCCGCAAAGCCACTGTGCGCGTAGTCGTGCGTTCGTTCACTCAGCAAGCTTCTTGCCGCAAAGAGTTTGTGGTCAGCACAAAGCCCACCCAGGCCACCGAAAGCTGGTGACAGCGAGTAGGTAAATGGGAACAGACTGGAGCTGCCAAAGCACCTAAAGCTACAATAGCAACCACACGTGTTGGGACATACGGGAACCGGGACAGTTAACACTGAGACCGCCCAGACTGACACCGAGCATGTGTTTAGGCTAGTAGCGAAGAAAGGGCAGGATTTGGGTGTGCGTGATGGGCCTGCAGTGTGGCCTAACGCAGGAGCTACGGTCCCGCCCGGACAATCCATCCATCCAAATACTGTACGTACATAGTTGTGTTGGAGCGGACAGACGACCACAGTGAGGCGGTTGATGGCTGTGAGGAAGACCAGACTAATCTGGGTATAGTAAAGAGCGTACTCGACCATGGTCTCGGCCGTAGCCGCCACCACACTGTTGAGCACTTGATTGTAGAAAAAGCCACTCAACAGATAGCCAAGTAAATAGCGAGTGACCGTCATGTAGAGAACGTCGGCCACGCCGTTCCATAAAACGATGGTGTAGAGCTCGGAACCGAGCTTGCTGCGGAATTTGAACAGCACCCACACCACCAGACAGTAGAAGAGAAGATTGGGAAAGAGCACTAAATTCCAAGCCGGCAGCCAAGCCATGTGCTCAATTGAGTTCTCTTTTTTGTTTTCAAGTGTCTATGGTCGCAAACGCAACTGTCACGCACACACGGACTGCTATTGAATTGATTGCTCTTTAACTGTGAAGGTCGCTCGCTCTTTGGTTGAAAAAATTGCTTCAAGACCTACTAGATCTAAAAACTCGAAAGGGTCCTATGTCCTTGTTACTCTGGATATACTGTAGTGGCTTTTCATAATCTAATCAAATTACCAGTGGTTTTATGAGACCTTTTGACTTATCATTTGGTCAGTCCCTCAGCCAAATCAGATTTCAATGTTCTACCGGCCACACTCAGCTCAAATGCTAGCCAAGGCAAAAAGGTCTGTGTAAAGGGGGTACTGGAAATGCTAAATTAACAAGACACGTTTTGAAGCCACCTAAAGATAGAAAACTAAAGTTTATAGAGCATAGCGCAGAACGTGCATAACAGAAGGAAGCGAAGTACTGATTATGAGCGTCTAGTATCTAGAATTATTCTTTCAGAGCATCCAAAAATCAATGGAAAAGCTGCCTCGGGGTTCTCAGCATCTGTTCACTAATGGCAAAATGAAATCATTCCTCTACAGCATCTGATTGTTAGTCGGTACTCGGTAACCAGAGTAACCGAGCGTTTACTAGAAGTTAGTCAGTACTCGGTAACCAGAGTAACTGAGCGTTTACTAGAAGTTAGTCGGTACTCGGTAACCAGAGTAACTGAGCGTTTACTAGAAGTTAGTCGGTACTCGGTAACCAGAGTAACTGAGCATTTACTAGAAGTTAGTCGGTACTCGGTAACCAGAGTAACTGAGCATTTACTAGAAGTTAGTCGGTACTCGGTAACCAGAGTAACTGAGCGTTTACTAGAAGTTAGTTGGTACTCGGTAACCAGAGTAACTGAGCGTTTACTAGAAGTTAGTCGGTACTCGGTAACCAGAGTAACTGAGCGTTTACTAGAAGTTAGTCGGTACTCGGTAACCAGAGTAACTGAGCGTTTACTAGAAGTTAGTCAGTACTTGGTAACCAGAGTAACTGAGCGTTTACTAGAAGTTAGTCGGTACTCGGTAACCAGAGTAACTGAGCATTTACTAGAAGTTAGTCGGTACTCGGTAACCAGAGTAACTGAGCATTTACTAGAAGTTAGTCGGTACTCGGTAACCAGAGTAACTGAGCGTTTACTAGAAGTTAGTTGGTACTCGGTAACCAGAGTAACTGAGCGTTTACTAGAAGTTAGTCAGTACTTGGTAACCAGAGTAACTGAGCGTTTACTAGAAGTTAGTCGGTACTTGGTAACCAGAGTAACTGAGCGTTTACTAGAAGTTAGTTGGTACTCGGTAACCAGAGTAACTGAGCGTTTACTAGAAGTTAGTCGGTACTCGGTAACCAGAGTAACTGAGCGTTTACTAGAAGTTAGTCGGTACTCGGTAACCAGAGTAACTGAGCGTTTACTAGAAGTTAGTCGGTACTCGGTAACCAGAGTAACTGAGCGTTTACTAGAAGTTAGTCAGTACTTGGTAACCAGAGTAACTGAGCGTTTACTAGAAGTTAGTCGGTACTCGGTAACCAGAGTAACTGAGCATTTACTAGAAGTTAGTCGGTACTCGGTAACCAGAGTAACTGAGCATTTACTAGAAGTTAGTCGGTACTCGGTAACCAGAGTAACTGAGCGTTTACTAGAAGTTAGTTGGTACTCGGTAACCAGAGTAACTGAGCGTTTACTAGAAGTTAGTCAGTACTTGGTAACCAGAGTAACTGAGCGTTTACTAGAAGTTAGTCGGTACTCGGTAACCAGAGTAACTGAGCATTTACTAGAAGTTAGTCGGTACTCGGTAACCAGAGTAACTGAGCATTTACTAGAAGTTAGTCGGTACTCGGTAACCAGAGTAACTGAGCGTTTACTAGAAGTTAGTTGGTACTCGGTAACCAGAGTAACTGAGCGTTTACTAGAAGTTAGTCAGTACTTGGTAACCAGAGTAACTGAGCGTTTACTAGAAGTTAGTCGGTACTTGGTAACCAGAGTAACTGAGCGTTTACTAGAAGTTAGTCGGTACTCGGTAACCAGAGTAACTGAGCGTTTACTAGAAGTTAGTCAGTACTTGGTAACCAGAGTAACTGAGCGTTTACTAGAAGTTAGTCGGTACTTGGTAACCAGAGTAACTGAGCGTTTACTAGAAGTTAGTCGGTACTCGGTAACCAGAGTAACTGAGCGTTTACTAGAAGTTAGTCGGTACTCGGTAACCAGAGTAACTGAGCGTTTACTAGAAGTTAGTCGGTACTCGGTAACCAGAGTAACTGAGCGTTTACTAGAAGTTAGTCGGTACTCGGTAACCAGAGTAAGTGAGCGTTTACTAGAAAGAAGATAGTTCACAACACAGTGCCAAGTGAGAGTGCTACTGCTGTGCAGTACTGGAAGTCTGCCTCTCTCTACTGTCGGTCAGTCCAGGGATTCACTCCCTACAGTACTTGGCTGTAACCCGAATTTTGCATCAGTACTACCTACTACAGTCAGGCACTTAACACCGTTTATGGTACCGACACCACATATGGTACCGGTACCTAGGGTAGTGGTACCATATATGGTGCCCCCACGTTCGGCGACTGTGGTGGTACCATATATGGAACGAAATCTGAACAGAGTGGTACCATATACAGTTAGATAAAAAAATGTCCCATCACTTTTTCGGCCTTCACTCAAACGTTTCGTTCTCAGTCACTTCTTTACCGATTTGGCTCAAATTTTCAGCAAAAATTAACAACATGGTTGGCTAAATATGCTGCAAGTTTAGTGCCAAAATTTCGACTCACACTGGTTTTATGATGCGAAAACTAGGAATGAGGGTGGTCCACGCAAATATATTTTTTTTCGGTAATACATGGAGTACAGACCTGAAACTTGCAGGAATGATTGGTGTTGCCATTGGGCATAACATACTAAGCGGGCAGCCCTGTAGCTCAAAGGGCACTAAAATTGGGGAATTTCAAAAACATGAGTGAAAATCCCACAGTTAAGAAATCCGCACCTTCTGGAATAGAAGCACTGAATCTGTTGTTAATCAACACAGATTGTAGCAGGAAGTTCGACGAATAAATGAACCTGATATTTAAACTCTGTTCCACACGATAGAAACCATCCCTGCAGCGTTTTTTGAAAATCGAAAATCTTTAGAATCGTCATATTGCCGGCTTTATGAAGAAAAGTCATATTTAGTCATGTTTTTGAAATTCCCCCGTTTTAGTGCCCTTTGAGCTACAGGACTGCCCGCTCAGTATATTATGCCCAATGGCAACACCAATCATTCCTGCAAGTTTCAGGCCTGTACTCCTAGTATTACCGAAAAAAAAAAAATTTGCGTGGACTACCCTCATCCCTAGTTTTCGGGTCATAAAACCAGTATGAATGGGAATTTTGGCACTAAACTTGCAGAATATTTAGCCAACCATGTTGTTAACTTTTGCTGAAAATTTGAGCCAAATCGGTAAAGAAGTGACTGAGAACGAAATGTTTGAGTGAAGGCCGAAAAACCGATGGGACATTTTTTTATCTATACTGTACGTATGGTACCGGTACCAAAATATATATAGTACCAATGTGAAGGTAGGGGTACCATTTAGGGTACCGTCACCATATATGGTACGACCAGAGTCCCTGAACGTGTCTCATGCACCTCATGTAGCAGTGGAGTCTGGGGGTCTAGCCTCCACCCAACTTAGGCCAAACCCCCCGGATGGATCCATCCCCACAAGACGAATTTTCCGCAACCCCCCTCTGATTTTTCTGGCTAAGTAAAATGACATTGAGTTGATGACTGTGCGGATTCTGCTAAGCTTTTCGTTACTTCCGTTTCTCCACTACCTCCTCCACTACCTCCAGAACTTGCTTTCCCAGGCTCCTTCTCGGCACCTCTCGGTCTTTCGGCGTTACCTTTACCAGAATTTTTTTGCCGACCTTGGGACTGTTCGCTGCTCTTCTGCTTGCTTGAGCTGCCAGCCATTTTCAGATTTCCTGGCAAACTGGATTCGACTGGACATGCACAACCAATTTTGCTGCAGAGCTGTTTTGCCTCAGCTGGCATCTTCAGAACTGATACAAGCAAATTATGACCATATTGCTCATTTGGGTGAAATTTCTTAATAACTAAGTAGACTGGCTGGAAACAAGTACTTTTTACCATATCCGTGAACTTCTGGTCGAAATTGAGACTGCTTTCAACGCTTATCAGGTGCTCAGCAAGGCGTATAAGCAACGTTTGATGCACATAGTGGTAGTAGGAGCAGTGATTACTTTCAGTGGCTTTTTGCCAGCAATTGTATGACCACTCTATCACAGAGTAGTCATCCAAACTAACAAGACGTTTCACTATGCACATGTTTTTCTGTGCATCTGATGACTGCAATTTTGAAGAGTAAAGGCAGATTCCATACAACTCAAAGATTGCCTCTGTGTGCTCAACAGTTATGTTCTTCCAGCAGATATTTGTTCTTTGCGGATCGGGTTTTAGGAACACAATTGGCTGCGTTTGATTGACCACCTTTTCCAGTTGATCTCTGACACACTTGTCTCTCTGCTGTTTCGAACGGGAATATTTGTGGTAGAGGCAGATACCGCATATTTCAAACATGGAGTCCATAAGCTCATTATCAATTTTTATTTCATTCCTTGCTTGGCTTACAACAGCCCCAAAGCAACAAACAATTAGCAGCAATTCTAGCTAAAAATAGGCAAATATAGCTAACAGAAAAATTCGTATTGTATGTAAGAAGTACCTGGATTGCTTGTCGAGTCATTATCTTGCGCAAAATGATAGAACAAGACCAATTTGTTCAGACCAGACCACAATTACAGCCAAAAAAGGTTCAATCTCGTACTAATAGTGTGAATGAATAAGGAGGAGAATACCAGCCTACAGAACAGAGTTTAGAATAGCAAGAACGCAGTCACTCGGCCTGTTTATCTGCTTGCGCCTGGCTGGCCGTTAAACTACTCACAGCAAAAACAGCTAAGATGCGCTGACTCTGATAGCTATTTAAAACACTGAAGCGGCAATGACAAATATATGCACACATGCTAGGCGGCCTAGCCCTAGTAGGCTACACTAAAACATGTAACGCAGTCAGTCGGGTCGGGGATATAACCGATTTTCGCTATAATGCGACTTCAGACATTCTTATCCCATGGTCGGATCATGATCACCGTTTTGATTTTGGCTACACACGTGCTTGTATGTAGTTGGTGGAGTCAGGCTCCTCTGTTACTTACTTATATACTGTACATATAGTTTAGAAATTTATGGCTGCATAACTAAACAGTACAACATGTACATACTGAGCAGATCAGCTTTAAAACCAGGAAATTCAGTAGGAAAACGTCGGATTTTGCCGAAATAAATGTTAAATTCGAAATCAGCAGCATAAATTTACCCTACACAAGAAGTTTCATGCAAATACAAGAAAAAAAATTTTTTTGCCCCTGCCTATCAGGGCCAATTTCGAAGGAACGGCCCCCTAGCATTCTGGTGATTTTTTGTGTGTATGTTGGCAATTCAGTTGCCTATGATATATAAAAAATCCAGCTTTGGCTCGCCACTATAATGTAGTCAAATTAGGCTAAACGTTATCGCAGGTCAGGCAAAAATTTAGTGTCAAACCGCGTTTTTCGCCCAAAACGGCGGTACGGAGTGTCAAAGCCGCATTCTAGATACCAGTTTTAGAATCTACACGTTCCGCTGAATCGATTGGTGTATGAATCTTCATTGTCAGACAAAATATGACCAAGCTATGAGGTTTTTAAGTAAGAGCTCGAAATAGAGAATTTTCGCTCGACAAGGGGTACTTTGGCGGGACCCCCCGGGGGACCCACTGGGCCGATCGAGCTCAAACTTGGTGCATCGCGGTTTTTCATCATCTGTCACCAAGATATGCAGGAATTATTGAAATCCGCGAGATGACCCAGACCAATTTGGGGAGCAAAAGTCGATTCTCTCAGAAATTGCATCTTAAATATTTTATGCTTTGCTTTTTATCTTGTAGTTCATAAAAGTCAAAACAGTGCTTTTTAGATGTATGGTGGGTTTACAACCCCCCTTTTGGCGAAGGTACCTAGGATGTGATGTTGCTCAAAAATGCAGAAAACCTTTAGATTATGTACTGATATAATAAATAATGAACTAACTGTAAATTTCTCCCAGAATGCCATTTTATGCGTTTTTAAAGGATACCCTTTTATAATTTCCTCGTCTGGTTGGGCAGCAGGCTAACCAGGTGTCTCTAAGCTTTTACATGGACATTTTTCTAAGTCCTGGGTCACTGTCGCTGTTTTTTAACAGCCAAAATACAACAATTTTCAAAAAATTTAAAAATAATTGAAAAAAATTGCAAAATTGAAATTTTCCGAGGTTCCATAATTTAATTGAAAATCCAGGGTGCGTCAAAAAAAAACAACCCAGCAGATTTTTTGCTGTAGCAACCGCAAATCTCAACCGATTTGAATGAATCCTGCTTTAAATGAAAGATAAATAAATTCTTGAACGACTGGTGTAGCATTTATTAAGATGCGTTGCTTAGTTCCTGAGATAATTGCTTTCAAAATCAAAACAGAGGTTTTGGCAGTGCACAACAGAGATTAAAACAACCCAGCAGAGTTTTTACTGTAGCAGCCGCAAATCTCAACCGATTTCAGTGAGTCCTATTTTATATGAAAGATAAATTAATTCTTGAAAGTTTGGTGAGGGTTCCATTAAGATATGATGCGTGGTTCCTGAGATATTTGCACTCAAAGTCAAAACAGATTTTGGCTATGAACAAGAGCGATTTTTATTATTCTGTTGCACTTCATAATAAAACCGATTCCTACTGCTCAGGGCTAACGTAACGAGGTTTTTCTGGTGCCACACATGCTTGGTTACTTCATTTGTAAAAGTCTTGTTGCCCCTCAGCAGTAGGAATCCGTTTTGTTGTGAAGTGCAACGGAATCGCTCTTGTTCACTGCCAAAATCTCTGTTTTGAGTTTGAAGGAAAATATCTCAGGAACTAGGCATCGTATCTTAATAGGGCCTTCACCAGTCTTTCAAGAATTTATTTTTCTTTCATTTAAAGCAGGATTCATTCAAATCGGTTGAGATTTGCGGTTGCTACAGCAAAAACACTGCTGGGTTGTTTTTTTTGACACACCCTGTATAATTGTAATTGGAAATAATGGAAAACTATTTCAATTAATTTAATTTAATTTAATTGAAATAAAAATCTTAGGCCATAATTTAATTGTAATTGAATTGAAATTCAAATTCCATAATTTTACGTCACTAATGTTTTTAATAAAAAAATAGGATTTTCTGCACGTTTTAAAACAATAAATAGGGTTTTAAAGGGCATTTTTGCACTTCTGACAGGATTTTTGCCGGATTCTTAGGCCTCAAAACCCTGTTTTGAGCACCAAAAAAGGTCGCTGAAACCCACTTTTGGACACCAAAAAAAGGTCGCTGAAACCCCCTTTGGAAATAGTGCTGAAACCCTATTTGGGATCTGGAAACCCCCCAGGCGAAAACCCAGCTACATGTATGGTTCTTAGCACAAAATTAACAGTTCTAATACATAATCTATTGGTTTCTCTGAATGTTTTCCAGCTATTAGGTCCGCCTAAGCTGGCAAAAAACAAAAGAAAACTGTTTCAGACAACCGCTTAAAGGCGTTGGCAGAATTGAGGCAAAATTTATCTCAATCAAACTGTGTAATAGCCAGTTACATAACCGAAAAGCAGTGAGATTATTTCTATTTTTAAACATTTTGTGGCGAAGTGCGTTAAAAAGCAGGAAAATATTGAGTTTTACACAGTTATTTTATTTGGTAGCAAAAATACCGAAACGGAATAGATGAAAATACCGAATTATTCGGTTCATACTACTGAGCAACACCGAATTTCGGTTGTATCCCCAAATCACCGTAGCACCGTCGGTCCCATCGAACCAGTGGGGGGGGGGAAATGGCCGATTTTCGGCAGACGGCGTTTAAAAACGGAAGAGGAGAGCAACAGGAGTACGGTCCGATGAGACCGACGGTGCTACGGTGCTACGGTCCCGACGATTCCCGGCCCATTCCCCCCCACCCGGCGCTGCCGCGGCGGGTTACTGTAATATTGCTACATGTGAAACAACACAAAGCGCGCGAAGTTTAAACGACTTCGCAGAGAAGTGGTAGTAAAAGCATTAAAACAGAACAGCTTAAATCTCCAAGTAGTTGCAATTTTTATAAATACCGATACCCGGTATGCCAATTACGTATTTTCAGAATACCTGCCTGCAAGTGCAAACATCCCTCCCCTTTGCTGTTATTAGGTACGGTGCAACGGCAGCTCCAGTTCGGTTCCCATTTACGTATTTACCGTCACCGACTTTTGGAGGCCTGGGTTGGGTCTGGGCCTGACAATTTTCCAAATATAAAAGTACCCCTACAGACGCATCAGTATAGGCACGCTCTGGAGGGCCTGTTTTAAAAACATAAAAGTACCCCTAGGGGACGCATCGGTGTAGGAACGCTCCAGAGGCCCTGTTTTAAAAGCATAAAAATACCCCTAGGGGACGCATCGGTATAGGAACGCTCGGGAGGGCCTGTTTTAAAAACATAAAAGCACCCCTAGCGGACGCATCGGCATAGGAACGCTCCAGAGGCCCTGTTTTAAAAACATAAAAATACCCCTAGATGGACGCATCAGTATAGGCACGCTCCGGAGAGCCTGTTTTAGAAACATAAAAGAACTCCTAGAGGCGCATTTTCCAAATATAAAATCATTTCTGACCTCTCAAAAACCTCAGCGGAGGCGAAGAAAAATATATTTTCACACCAAACATAGAGCAGATAGCGCATACCGTAATCCGGCCGCGGCAGCGCCGGGTGGGGGGGAATGGGCCTCCTCCCGGTCCCGACGGTGCTTTTTATCTTTTGGGTAATATGGATTCGGATCCCCGGACCCCCGGACCCCCACCGAATTCGGACCCCCAGCCTGGTACGGAAAAATGGTTCTTAAGATTCGGAACCCCACCTAGGCCGTAGTTTAAATTTCACGAAATTTTATTTGGAAAATTATATGGGGCACATTTGGACACCTCGGTACGCGGACCATTCCCCCCATCCACCGAGCACCCTAACTTTAGGCCTCAGTTTCAAGCTGCAATTCAAGTTTCTTCCGGTACCAATTTTCACTTTATTTCTTCTATTTTAGTGTATGATCTCTGCTGTTCTTCCGGTACCAATTTTCACTTTATTTCTCCTATTTTGGTGTATGATCTCTTCTGATCTTCCGGTACCGATTTTCACTTTACTTCTTCTATTTTAGTGTATGATCTGTGCTAGTGCGTCTGGTCGCAAATTCTCTCTGGTAGATTGGAGTACTGACGCAACTCTGTTCGGGCACTTTACACTTGATACGATATTGCCGTATGGTGTGATTACATATTTCCTTGTGTAGCGTAAGTACGATAAATCTTTTTAAATACTTCGTTATTATTGGTCTACCTACATGCGCGCGTACTATTGTTTCTAAGCAAATTAATTTGAAATATAATTTAATTATAATTTGCTTGTATTAGTAAATTTCTAAAAGAATTAATTGAAATTATACTTATAATTTACTTAAGGCAAAAATTCACTTTTAATATAATTCAAACTATAATTTACTTGTATTAGTAAATTTCTAAAAAGTATAATTAAAATTATAATTATAATTTACTTAGTAACAGTAGCGTGTACGAATATACTACTGTACTGTGGAACCAATGTGATGCTCCTTTCGAGCGAAAGAGATACAATGTAGTCTCGGTTACTGTGTTCAACAACGGCATTTCAATTCCCCCAATACTATCAGGGTTCGGATTCGGTCAGGGGATTTAAAATTTGTCATGGGATTTTGGGACTTATCAGCGGAAATTGCGGTGCGTCACTACATAAAAACATGCATTCAGTAGGTTGTAGAAGCAGCAATGAAAGGGCATGTACAATGTAATTCAGACCATATCAGTGCATTTTAGAAGGGTAATTTTCCAAAAATTTTCTCGCCCTGGTTGGGCGGCCCAACCAAACCTCTTCAAACTACTAAAACTGTTAGTTGTATGCTCAGACTGCCTTTCAAACGCAATTTTCAAAATTTCCTCGCATCTGGTTGGGCAGGCAAAATCGGGGGCATGTCAGGGGATTTTGGATCAACAGATTGCCACGACCCTGACTATGATGAGTTTTAGATTCATATATACAGTAGTAGCTCCTTCGCTAGTAAAGATTTCTAGCACAATTTTTATTCAGATTTGATGTACTTTCAGTGGAGCTCAGCGACAGTGTGAAGAAGTCAGTTTTTTGCTCTCCTACCTGCCGTATGGCATTTTTCATTATATTAAATTATTTTTATCTGAGAAATACTTTGTTGGACTCAATTTTTTGTGCAAGTTTATTTGTTCACTGTAATGCTCAATGTTGACCTTCTGCTTTAACTGTTACGCAGCTTTTTTTACTCACCACCAAGTCAAGCTTTTTTGACAATCGTTTAGCCGATGCTTAATTTATTTCTATGACGTGCAGTTTGCTGGGAAATACGTTACACAAAGTCATTACATAATTATTATATGAACGAATTTACCGCATTACAGTAATTTATAAAATCAGAGCTTAAAGAAACCGATTGGCGGATCAATCCCACCTGGCAAGGCAAACTGCCATATTAAATTTTACCTTAAAGGATGATCCTAACTGTGAACCTGCACCCAGCTAAGCCTGAACATAAGCATCAGCTTGAAACTGAGCCCTAAAGTTAGGGTGGTCGGCGGATGGGGGAATGGTACGCGTACCGAGGTGTCCAAATTTGCCCCGAAATTTGCAAACAAAATTTCGGGAAATTTAAACTACGGTCCCGGGGTGGGGTTCCGAATCCACAAACCGTTCTTTCCGTACCAGTCTGGGGGTCCGAATTCGGTGGGGGTCCGGGGGTCCGAATCCATATTACCATCTTTTGCCGTTTGAAGAACACTTGAACTTATCATCTCAGCTTGTTGTCAAGGTTGGTGATTGCTAAATTTCAAAGCACATGTGGAGAAGTAGGATAGTATGGCAGACGACGAAGAATACGAACCTGCTGATGAGTGAGTTTCCTAGCGATGTTTTTCAAAACTTTCTAACAACATTTCAATTTTCGCTAAATTAATTGAAGAAATTTGCCATCGTCGTAGTCGTCGTGTAGTCAGGGAAATAACAACATAGGTATATGGTATAGTACATGTGCATGGGTGCACCAAGCGGGCAAGGAAGGGGCGAAACTAAAAATCTATCAAACGTTGCTAGAGGCGACTAGAAAGTTTTCAGATGCGTTTTTAAGCCACATAATTCAATTTTGGCAACTACGCACCCTTCCTCCAGGCAGCTACGCACCAAACCCGCAATTTTCCTTCATGGAAAATTTCGATTTTGTGAAAAAAATTGTGTTGGAAATCCGGTTTTTGGGCACTTTTTGTCAAAAACTCAACTTTAACTGGAAAGTTTAGAATTTTAGGTGAAAGTTTTGAATTTTTCGCCAAAACATTTATAGCAAATTCAAATTTCCCGTCAAAATTTGAATTTGGCGCTGAAGATTTGAGCATTTCGCCAGGCAACTACGCATGGAGAACTGGTCGTCCCCCTCTGAGCTGTGGACAATGCACATCACATGTATGTCCCAGTTACACCTAACTACACTCTGTTTATACCTATTTGGTTTGGGGAAGGTTAACCAGAATCGAACAGAAAGAAGCCTTGCTATTTTTAGCTCCATTAGTTGTTGGATTAAGAGGAGCTGAGCACTCCAATTAGAAACGATACCTGAGCTGCGGATGCCACTGTAAAGAAAAATTACAGGTTATCGGATACCTAATTTTTCAGAATACCGGGTTTAAAGAAATGCTATGATAATTTTCAGGCTATAAATAAACGTTTTTCGACGCTTTCAATTCAAGGCTATGATACCAGATGTCGCGTTGTATCAGCTATATTTTCCAGATACAATAATAGAACAATACCGGTAGACACAAACATACATGGGCCGGAAAAATCCGGAGGGGGGTAGGAGGGGGGAGAAGACCTCGGGGGGGGGGGGGTCCCCGAAAAAAGGCCAAAAAACGCCTATTTTGCCTTAAATAAGCGAAAATTTCTCCCTCCGGGAGGGGGGGTGGGGGGTTAGCCGGCGAGGGGGGTATGGAGTATGTTTGGACGGCCGAGGGGGGTATACCCCCTTACCCCCCGGCCCATGTATGGACACAAACAATTTTTCCGTCCAGCTCACTTGAATGGAAAAATTTGAAAGGCTGCTGTGAGCTCAATTCCAGGCCGTTTGTTCTGTAAATTGGTCTAGAGTTTCTTTTGTGGAAACTGTAGTAACTGACAAATCTACAGGAAAAACTGCCAGCTTGTTGGCTCGCAGCGGCAGTGTTCAGGAGAGCTGAGTGAAAAGATTGTTTGTTTCTACCGGTGCAGACAAGCTGCAGTTAAGTCCGAAACTCGCGCTACTCTACAGATACGAAGCCAAAAATACGCTCGAAAACTGTCCATATGAAAATTGGACTACCGAATTGATTTCTTCCTCCAGATTAGTTGTGAGCAGGAATTTTCGGAGGACTACCGACGTCTTGTGCGGCTATCCTTTTTAACAGTCAGTTCTTTCAGTGCAGGGGAATTTGACGATGAAGAAGCGATTGGCGACGATCTAGGCTTGGAGCAACAAGTAACTGACCTCTTTTCTTCTTTCTGTCAGCCAGCCGCAACTTGCTCCATATGTGGCTATTAGCCCAATGCGTAACCGACCATGGCTATAAGCCGACATGGGCTAGCATTTCGGCTAGCTAGGGGGTAGCATTTTCAATTCCTGAGGGGGGCTGAGGGGTTGGTAATCCAAAAAGTCCGATTTTGGCTAAAATCAAGTTTTTTGGCTTATTTTTCATTAAAATATGTAAAAATTAGCTGTTCTGAGCTCATTTACACCTAATCCAATAATTTTTTAACATAATTTTCTGTACAAAATTCTTCCAAAAAATTCCTGAGGGGGGTAGCGGCCGGCTGAGGTGGGTAGGTCAGAGCTGGGTAGGTCAGAGCCTGAGGGGTCAACCCCCTCAAGAGCCCCCTTTGGCCATGTCTGGGTATAAGTATATTATTTCTGGGCTAATTTTGGCAGCCAGGGATATTTACCAAGGGTGGGCCATTTATCTATTCCCGGTTTCATATAACCATAACTTTTTTCCAGTCAGATCGATTTTATTAAAATTTTACATACAAATGTCTCAACACTTCAAATTTTTACAGTTAAAATTAAAAATTAATCCTTCACTCTGGTCGCTAGTTATGCGTCTCCAGGTGGCCGCCACTTTTTTCGATTACTTTCTCCAGCCTCAGTCGGTACTCCAGCATAGTCTTCTGCCGCATCTCGACCGTAATCTCTTCAAAGGCCATCCTGATGCGCTCTTTCAGTTCTGGAATGTCAGCCGGTCGCGTGGCATAGACTTTTGACTTGATAAAGCCCCATAAGAAAAAGTCGCAGGGCGTTAAGTCCGGGCTGCGTGGTGGCCAGGGCATGTTGGGGGATCCGCGGCCCATCCAGCGGTTTGGGAACCACTCGTCGAGCCATGCACGCACCGCCAGGCCCCAGTGGGGAGGCGCCCCATCCTGCATAAAAAGCAGCTCCTCTAGTATAATGCACAGTGCAATAACGAACTTTTGAAAAGTTTACTGTTATTCAGACATTTCATGTCAGAACGCGCTAAAATTTTAACAGTAAGAACTTGAAGTATCAGGGTGTATCTATACAAAATTTCAGCAAAATCGGTCTGTGTAGGAAAAAGTTATGTCCTAATGAAACTGGGAATAGATAAATGGCCCACCCTGTAGGTTCAAATTTTTAGTGGGAAATTCAAATTTTGGCGCGAAATTTAAATTTTTGTCCAAAATTTTGGTGAAAAATTCGAAATTTTCGGACAAAATTCAAAAATTTGTGGTAAAAATTAAATTTTCGACAAAAATTGTCAAAAACCACTTTCCTGACAGAAATATTGTCAAAAAATCGAAATTTTCCCGGAAAATTTGTAAAAATTTCTGGTTTGGTGCGTAGTTGCCTTTGCGTAGTTGCCAAAATTGATTTCTGCGGCTCAAAAACGCATCTGGAGGCTTTCTAGCAGCCTCTAGCAACGTTTGGTAGATTTTTATTTTCGTCCGCCCTGGGCACCCCCCATGCACATGTATGTTGTTGTGTGTTGTACCAGAGTCCTGCCTGTGTATAAGACATAGTGAACGTAATGTTATTATAAGTCTGAACTGGGAACAGGCCACTTGAGCGGTCCGGAAAAAGTGCCCGTGCACATCTCTAAGCGTAGGTCGGCTTCGTTGATGCTGATTCTCTTATGCCGACGGGCGATACAGAGAATTGCGTCAATTGGTCGGGGCAATCGGCGAGTGATCGCTCAGCAGCGTCCTCTAACTTTTGGCCGAGCAGGCCGATCTTACAACATACATGTAGCAGCTCCTGGCGACCTGAGGGGAGGGGTAGGGGGTTTTCTCAGGTGGGGGCTTGAGGGGAGTTTTGCCCAGAGGGGGTCCCAAATTTCAAAAAGCTCCAAAACGCCTGGAAATGCGTTTTTAGCACGTTTTTTTCAGTAAGGACGCTAAAAATCACTTTTTTAAGCTGGCAAATAGCGTTTTAGAGCTAAAAACAAGCAAAAAATGACAAAAAGAGCTTCCAAAAACAACGATTTCTCTTTAAAATCAGCAGTGGAAACACCAAATTCGGTTCCCAAACACTTTTCAAGCGAATTTTAGGCTAAAAATTAGTGATTTCTGAGCCAGTTTGTTAGTAGTGGCGCCACTACTGGTACTTGTATTTTTGGGCCTGTCTCTGGGCCTGGGGTGAGGTGGTTTTGACCTTTCCAGCTAGGGGGTAACCCCAAACCCCCTATTACATATATGCTTGACAAGGATGCAAACTGTAGAGAGGTTGTTTGTAGGATGAGGACGAGGACAGAATGGAGGTGTTGCCAGACACAGAGAAGGCGGAGGTTGTGGCAGCGGAGGACCGAGTCACCACGCCCTACATGACCAAATACGAACGTGCCCGGGTGTTAGGCACTCGCGCCCTTCAGATTGCGTACACCTTATCTGCTCTCCTGTCTTTTAGTCTTCTCTGTTATTTCAGCATGGGGGCGCCAGTGATGGTGGAGTTGGAAGGGGAGACCGATCCGCTGGAAATAGCCAAGAAAGAACTAAAGTCAGAGGCTATTTTGAGAGCTGTCTAATAAAAGAGAGTTGTTTTAGAGCGCAGAAAGTGCCCATCATAATCAGGAGGTACTTGCCGGACGGCAGTTTTGAGGACTGGGCCGTCGATGAGTTGATCATTACTGATTGGTGAATCTAATTGCCTATATTTCTTGTCTTGTATGTCGTGTATAAATACCGTCCCCAATAATTTTCGACTCTTGCCGTGCCTAACTCAAGTACGATACTGGTGCTTTATGGCATTACATTTTTGCTTACTTTAGTAAGTTTGTACCAGTGCACTTATTGCCATAATTATAACTGGCTCCATTAGCACATTTCCTATAATAGATTGTGAACGAGGCCTCACTGTCGTATTTCGGTCAGTTCCCCGTCCAATTGTATGGTTCCGCTGGGGCTTTTAACCCAAAACGTCCGTTTTTTGCCTAATAATCAAGGTTTTTAGTGTATTTTCGTTAAAATAAACTATTTAAGCTCATTTACACCTATTTGAGCTTGCTTTTATGATAATTTTGTATGCAAGAGTGTACGTATAGGGCGACCTAGAGGAGGTTAGTCAACCCGCTTTGCCCTTATCTGGTACCAGTATCATTTCTGGTACAGTCGTGCCTCGTTAATGTGACTCCCTCGATTATACGGTCAGCTAGCTGGTGAACCTATTCTTTCGCCTACAATGGAAAACATAGTGATTTATGATTTGTTAATATGGCTATTTCGATAATATGGCCATTTGACCCTTGTCCCGATGTGGCCATATTAACGAGGCATTACTGTATTACTTAAACGAGAACCAATAACGTAATACAGTCTGGAACTTAACGCCGTTTATGGTACCGGTACCTAGGCTAGTGGAACCATATGTGGTACCCCCACGTTCCCGGACTGTGGTGGTACCATACATGTACTACAGGGTGTCTCAAAAAAATGATCACATTTCTTTTTACTGCCATTTCCGCAAATTTTGACCAAATAGGCTGAAATTTGGATCATAGGTGCCAAAAGTCGTGCAATTTTATGTGTTAAAGTTTGGTTCATTAGGCTTGACTCATTCCCGAGAAATTTCAAAAAAAGTGAAATTTGTTAAATCAATAGTGAAAGCCGGTCACCGAAAAAATGATCACATTTCTTTTCACTGCCATTTCCGCAAATTTTGACCAAATAGGCTGAAATATGGACCATAGGTGCCCAAACTCGGGCAATTTTATGTGCTAAAATTTGGTGCACTAGGCTTGACCAATTCTCGAGAAATTTCAAAAAAAGTGAAATTTGGTAATTTCAATACCAAAAGCCGGTCACCGAAAAAACGTTACATTACATTATCGCCTAAACTCTAACGATAGCGTTGGAGTTCATGCGTCAACTTTTTACACACGAATTACCCTGAACTTCTGCGTTTACACTCCAAATTTCATCCAATTCCGTCAAAAATTAGAAAAGATATAGGAAAAGGAAATGTTTCCATTTTTCGGTGACCGCCTTTCACTATTGAAATTACCAAATTTCACTTTTTTTGAAATTTCTCGGGATTGAGTCAAGCCTAATGCACCAAACTTTAACACATAAAATTGCACGACTTTTGGCACCTATGGTCCAAATTTCAGCCTATTTGGTCAAAATTTACGGAAATGGCAGTAAAAAGAAATGTGATCATTTTTTTTGAGACACCCTGTAGGTGGGGGGTTTGGGGGGTTACCCCCCTGCTGGAAAGGCCAAACCCCCCCCCTCACCCCCCGGAGACAGGTTAAGGGACCCCTCCCCTGACCAAAAAATACAAGTGGTGGTTGTGGCTCCAGTATTAAGGGATAGGTTCGGTTCGTTGACTTCCGTTCGTCGACGCTCGGTTCGTCGACTTCCGTTCGTCGACGCTCTGTTCGTCGACTGTTCGGTTGGTCGACGCTCGGTTCGTCGACTGTTCGGTTCGTCGACGCTCTGTTCGTCGAATTAAAATTTATTCACTAGGCTTGTAACATCACTTCACTTCGTTCGGCAGCCTGTAATTGTTCAGCGTAGCGCAGGTCACTTAATAGCTCACTGGCCAAACCAAAAATGATCGGAGGAGGGTAACGGCCACCATAATTGTTTATTCATATACACATAGGTAGAATCACGAACACTTTGGCTGCGTCAGAAGGATAGTTGTGCTGCACGGAAACGCGATCAACCTAAATTAATAGTGTAATAGATGGAACTGCAGATTTTTCTAGGCAACGCGTGCAGGTATTTAAGGAAGGCTACATACGGTATGACTGCACTTTGTGACCGCTGACCGACCTGACTCCCGTTTGAGTGACAGCTCCGGATCAAGCAGTAATTACTGGTTGTATAAACCGGGCCTAGGGCTAAATACAGCAGTAAGACCGCAGAACGCAACTAGAGCAAAATAGGACAAATGCTCATAGCCACCAAGCCAAATCAACATTAATCTATAGTCCTACTGTCAGTCATGTAAAGGCTGTCCGTACAAAAATGTTTGTAGCTCAAGCTCAAGCTCAAAATTCACTTGAAAAGCCTTTGGAAACCGAATTTGGCGTTTCCACTGCTGATATTTAAGAAAAATCGGTGTTTTTGGAAGCTCTTTTTGTCATTTTTTGCTTGTTTTTAGCTTTAAAACGCTATTTGGCAGCTTAAAATAGCGATTTTTAGCGTCCTTACTGAAAAAGACGTGCTAAAAACGCATTTCTAGGCGTTTCGGAGCTTTTTGAAATTTGGGACCCCCCACCTGGGCGAAACCCCCCTCGACCCCCACCTGAGGAAACCCCCCCTCCTATCCCCCTCCCCCCAGGTCGGCCCGGAGCTGTTACATGTATGGGTGGTACCATATATGTTACCCTACCCATGGCCATGGGTGCCGCCGGTACCATACATGTAACAGGGGGTCTGCCCCCCACCCGACTTAGGCCAGACCCCCCACGCGACCATTTCGCCGACCCCGCCTCCGATTTTTCTGGCAAGTAAATTTTTGAGCAAATTTTTGTAATTTTTTAGAATTTCAGACACAAAAATTGCCAAAATCGCGTGCAAAACAGCACTTCTTAGCTGAAAAATTTTGGACTGCAAAATTTTGGCTCAGACCGCCCGGCCGGCGCCAGAGGGGTGTTCCTAAAAGCGCACATCCCATAAGCGCACTTCCCATAAGCGCACATCCTATAAGCGCACTTCCCATAAGCGCACGCTCAGAAAGCGCACATATAGTAATGTGAAATAAAACGCCTGTTCTGGACATATAGAGCTTTACTGTATATTTAAAAGCTTTTAGATGCCCGGGAAAAAACTAGTAGCCCGGGAAAAAACCCTTTCTTTTGGTGCCGAGACCCCTTCGAACCCACCTTTATTCAGTTCTACCACAAGTTCAAGTTCTACTTCAAGGCTTCTCCTGTTTCCCATTCTCAAGCTCAAGTTTGCCTTGGTTTCGTGATCATCAGACACAGACGTGGCCCCCGTTTGATGCTCACATGTTTTCTACTACATTTCGTGATTGCCTCCAACTTCTACAAGAGCAAGTACAGCGTGATCTCGAGCAACAGCAGCGGTGGCAGATCGAACAACAGCGGCGTCACAGAGAGTGGCAGATCAAACAGCAACGATGGCAGACCGAACAACAGCGCCTTGATCGTCTGCTCGCCCAGTACCTATCTCAATCCAGAAGGGCTCCTGTGAAAGAGGAAGCGGCTACAAGGCTACCGGGAAGGAACATTTACTTGTGCGCTTTTTTGTGCGCTTGTGCGCTTTCTGAGCGTGCGCTTATGGGATGTGCGCTTACGGGATGTGCGCTTTTGATTTGTGCGCTTTAAGGATACACCCGGCGCCAGACCCCCAACCCCCTCCCCCCATCGGCGGATGACCTGTTACATGTATGGCCGGTACCATATGGTACCACTATTTAATATGCTACTTAATCTGAACAACGTGGTGCCGCTAATGGTACCACCACAGACTCCGAACGTGGGGTAGATACCGGCACCATATGGTGCCACTAGCCGAGGTACCGGTCGGTACCATATATGGTGCCGGTAGCATAACGGCGTTAAGTTGCTGACTGTAATACGACCAGACATGGGCAAAGGGGGGGGGGCTGGGGGGGGGTGGGCCCCCCCCCTCAGGCTCTGACCTACCCCCCTCAGCCGACCGCTACCCCCCCTCAGGAATTTTTTGGAAGAATTTTGTATCGAAAATTATGATAAAAATATGCCTGGATTAGGTGTAAATGAGCTCAGAATAGCTTATTTTAGCTTATTTTAACCAAAAATAAGCAAAAAAACCTTGATTTTAGACAAAAATCGGACTTTTTGGCTTACCACCCCCTCAGCCCCCCCACAACCGCTCCTACCCCCCCTCAGCCCCCCCTCAGGAATTGAAAATTCTACCCCCCTCAGCCGAAATGCTAGCCCATGTCTGAATACGACTGCTATAAAAGTGGTTGAGTGTACTGTGGAGGTGGTTTGCATCTTGTAGCCATGCATCAGTATCTGACCGAGCAGTACGGCAACCGGTCCGATTCGCAACGGGAGTGGTGTGTGACCGGCGATGTGTTGCGTCGTGTAGACGTTGGTTCTACCAAATCTGGCAGACTGCAGTTTTCGCTGAAGAACTTTTTCTGCGACGTCTTCCTTCCCCAGGGCTACCCGGAGAGCGTCACCGATGACTACTTGGAGTACCAATTATGGGATACACTGCAAGCCTTCGTTAGCAGCATTACTGGCACGCTGGCCACCGAGGCTGTGCTTAAAGGAGTGGGCGTGGGGGATCAGGTGAACTGATTATCTAACTTAGCGCTTTCCAACCAAACTTTTACAGTCAGGCACTTAACGCCCTTTATGGTACTGACACCATATATGGTGCCGGTACCTAGGGTAGTGGTACCATACATGGTACCCCACGTTCGGGGCCTGTGGTGGTACCGTATAAGCGGCCGGTACCATATATGGTATCTCTGCGTTCGCATTGGTAAATGTACCATATATGGTCCCACTCTGTTCAGATTTCGTACCATTTACCACCACAGTCGCCGAACCACTACCCTAGGTACCGGCACCATATATGGTATCGGTATCATAAACGGCGTTAAGTGCCTGACTGTTTTAGGGCAACACCGAACTTGGTTTGTACTCACCGAGACGCTTTTTCCGACCCCTCCGATTTATCTGGCTAGTAATTTTCCAGTAAATGTTTACACTTTTTATCAATTTCACACACTAAAATTACCTGTAAAACAGCACTGTTGAGCTGTATTTGACCCGAAATTAGCACAACAAACTTGCGGTTTCTTGTAATTTCTGAGCGGTTTTTAGTATCCAACCACGACTCCCTATTTTGGGCTCAAGCTCCCTCGTGCCGGCGCCAGATCACCACCGACTGCCCCTTCGCATCGGCTGGTGACCTGTCACATCTTGTATGCCCTACCTACACTCTAAACAAATTTTTGTTCCCCTAAAGCTCTCTGACCAACACTGCAGTGCCAACATACATCTACACCATACATGTAACAGGTCATCCGCCGAAGGGAGAGGGGGTTGGGGGCATACATGTAGTTGGGGGGCTTGGGGGGTTTAGCCCCCCAGGCCCGATTTTCGGCAAAAAACCCCCGAGCCGGATTTGGGGGGGTTTTCTGAAACCCTATTTTGGGTAAAAAAACTGGTAAATTTCAGGGTTTCAATACTTATAAATCGTAACTTAGGATTTCAAAAGCCATATATAGAGTTCCGGAACCCAAATTTGTGTTTCTGAAACTCTAATTAGGGTTTCTGAAGCCCTAAATAGGATTCCGGAACCCTAATTTGGGTCTCTGAAACTCTAATTAGGGTTTCTGAAGCCCTAAATAGGGTTCCGGAACCCTAATTTGGGTCTCTGAAACTCTAATTTGGGTTTCTGAAGCCCGATCCGATCCGATCCGATGTGCGGGGGGGGCTTTTACAGCCCTACGCTCAGACCTTGCGATCCATTGCGCAACCCCCGTGTTTCGTCATCTCGGACGTTTCCCTTCTATCACTGCCAAGCCACTCTAGCCATGCTGTTGGGCGCCAGGTTACTAAGAGAGCGCCTGGCGCATTGACGTCATAGTGCTGACAGCGTCCACTGCCCGGCCGAAGAGGACTAAACCGGTCTTTGTGTCGTCTCAGCCAGCACTTGACGTCGTTGATCTTTCTCCAAGTTGGCATGCTGTAGGAGCGGCTTCGGTGCTATGGCAGATCCAGTTGGTTCCCATTTTATCTACTCGCTGTAACCAGCTTTCGGTGGCCTGGGTGGAGCGTTGTGCCGACGACCAACTCTTTGCAGCAAGAAACTTGCCACGCCGAGAGGATGAACCACTACAACCACTAGGGATGCAGCGGCCGCCGTGACTCAGAGGCAGCGAGCTACCCACTGAGCCACCGACGCGGCCTGTTTCTGAAGCCCTAAATAGGATTCCGGAACCCTAATTTGGGTCTCTGAAACTCTAATTTGGGTTTCTGAAGCCCTAAATAGGATTCCGGAACCCTAATTTGGGTCTCTGAAACTCTAATTTGGGTTTCTGAAGCCCTAAATAGGGTTCCGGAACCCTAATTTGGGTCTCTGAAACCCTAATTAGGGTTTCTGAAGCGCTAAAGAGGGTTCCGGAACCCTAATTTGGGTCTCTGAAACTCTAATTTGGGTTTCTGAAGCCCTAAATAGGGTTCCGGAACCCTAATTTGGGTCTCTGAAACCCTAATTAGGGTTTCTGAAGCGCTAAATAGGGTTCCGGAACCCTAATTTGGGTCTCTGAAACTCTAATTTGGGTTTCTGAAGCCCTAAATAGGGTTCCGGAACCCTAATTTGGGTCTCTGAAACCCTAATTAGGGTTTCTGAAGCGCTAAATAGGGTTCCGGAACCCTAATTTGGGTCTCTGAAACTCTAATTAGGGTTTCTGAAGCGCTAAATAGGGTTGCAGAACCCTAATTTGGGTCTCTGAAACTCTAATTTGGGTTTCTGAAGCCCTAAATAGGGTTCCGGAACCCTAATTTGCGACTCTGAAACTCTAATTAGGGTTTCCGAAGCTCCAAATAGGGTTCCGGAACCCTGATTTGGGACTCTGAAACTCTAACTGAGGTTTCTGAAGCCCTAAATAGGGTTCCGGAGCCCTAATTTCCGTTTCTGGCGGCCCAAAATAGGGTTCCGGAACCCTAATTTGGGTTTCAGAGACCCAAAACAGGGTTTTGGAACCATAATTAGGGTTTCAAAAGCTGTAAATAGGGTTTCAGAGGCCCTTAATAGGGTTCCAGAACTCTAATTTAGGTCTCAGAAACCCTAAACGGGGTTTCAGAGCCCTAATTTGGCTTTCAAAATTTCTAAATAGGGTTCCAGAAATGCACTTTAGCTGTATTATGTCGAATAAAATAGAGCTTTTTTGGTGCGTTTTAAAGCAAAATACAGTTTTTTGCGTGTTTTTAATAAAAAATAGGATTTTCTGCACGTTTTAAAACAATAAATAGGGTTTTAAAGGGCATTTTTGCACTTCTGACAGGATTTTTACCGGATTTTTAGTCCTCAAAACCCTGTTTTGAGCCCAAAAAAGGTCGCTGAAACCCACTTTTCGACACCAAAAAATGGTCGCTGAAACCCCCTTTGGAAATACGTAGTGCTGAAACCCTATTTGGGATCTGGAAACCCCCCCCCAGCCGAAAACCCAGCTACATGTATGGTTGGGGGTCTGACGCCGGCCGGCGGTTCTGAATCCAAATTTTGGGATGGGGGTTGGGCACTAAAATAACGCTCAAAATCGTAGAAATCACTATTTTTTTACTAAAAGTCGTTAACAATTACAAAATTTGGGCTTAAATACAGCTAAAAAGTACAAGTACGAAAAATTGAAGGGGGTCATAAAAATCGTCTCGGGGGTCCGATCCGGGGTGGCTGGCCTTAGTCGGGTGGGGACAGATCCTTAAGACCCCCTGTTACATCATGTATGATGTACATGTGCAATAAAAATCTAGCAAACGTTGCTAGAGGCTGCTAGAAAGCCTCCAGATACGTTTTTAAGCCACAGAAATCAATTTTGGCAACTACGCACCTTTTTTCCAGACAACTACGCGCCAAACCAGAAATTTTCGTTTTCGGAAAATTTCGATTCTTTGACAAAATTATGTGCTGGAATTCCGTCTTCTTGGGCAGTTTTTATCAAAAACTCAACTTTAAGCAGAAAGTTTTGAATTTTACGTGAAATTTTTGAAGAACATTTACAAAAAATTCAAACTTCCCGCCAGAATTTGAATTTCGCCAGGCAACTACGCATGGAGACGTGGTTGTCCCCCTCTGAGCTGCAGACCATACACATACATCAGTGCCAACTTGTACTGTGTCTTGGTTTCTCTGAAATTGTTCGAATAGACCAACACCAACCAGTGTATTGTGCTTGTTGTTGGCTCTAATCAGTCAAAGCGTTTGTTCTTAAGCGAACAGTAGTTTCTTTTCTTGCAGACAGCCACTCCACTTGCGGCCACCGTAACCTGGCTGCTGAAGGACGGTACGGGCATGGTGGGTCGGATCGTGTTCGCGTGGGCGCGCGGCACCCAACTGGACGCCGACTGCAAGAAGTGGAGACTGTTTGCCGACCTGCTCAACGATCTGTCTTTCTGTCTCGACCTGATAGCGCCTTACTTCCGACCGCTCTTCACCTACATCGTCTGTGTCTCCAGTTTGTGTCGCAGCTTGGTGGGAGTGGCCGGCGGAGCCACCAGGGCCGCTCTCACGCAACACCAGGTACTTTCGGCCATACCTCTCTCTCCCCCTCCCCGACCTTTTCGCTTTTTTAAGGCAAAATAAGAGTTTTTTTACTTTCTTCGGGGGACCCCCGAGGTCTCGAGACCCACGGATTTTTCCGGCCCATGTATGCTTTCTGCTCTCAGACAGTCGGGTTAATTGGAACGGTGCCATTTGGTATCAATACCACAATCAGGCACTTAACGCCGTTTATGGTACTGCCACCATGGTACCCACACGCACGGGGGACTATGGTGTGGGGGTTGGGGTCAGTTCGCCGCGACCGGTTCGCCGCGGCCGGTTTGCCGCGAGCCGGTTCGCCGCAGGGTTATTCCGCCGCGGACCGGTTCGCCGCAGATAAATATTTTCAAATTCGGTTTAGCAAGCGTACATGTACGTGGCAGGCTGTAGGCAAGAGGATAGTTGAGGCTTAGCCCGTAATACAACTTTTGCATACATGTAACAGCTCCGGGCCGACCTGGGGGAGGGGCTAGGGGGGTTTCCTCATGTGGGGGGTCAAGGGAGTTTCGCCCAAACTTTTGCTTGGGGGCTTAGTCCGTAATACAACGAGTATGTGAAGTTAATGTGTTAGCGTGTAGTACGTAGATGTAGCTTATTATGTGAAGAGAATGTGGTAGTGTGTAGTACGTAATGTACAGCATGTCGGGACTGGCGTATTATGAAGTCAGGCCAAATATTATCATAAGGCTCTGTCGTGTTGTTAGGTTTTTAAAAATTAGCTTTCGCCAGCACAGTTGGTCGAGTGGTTAGGCCACCCACTGCTGTGTGCGTGTGTAGCGAGGCGACTGCACACGTTCACCCCCTCGGCGCGGCTAGTGTTTGTCGCGAAGATGAGTCGATGGCAAGTAGGCTGGCATGTGGCACGTGTTCCAGATGAACTTCTAAACGCGCTGACTCACTCCTTTGACCCACCTGCGGTCGTCTGAGGCTGCCGTCTTATCTGCCAATGAGGAGCTGGGCGCCCCTTATAGCCCATGACTACAGCCCCCGGGGCGCACGTTCTGCTCCCGTACGTCGCTTTACCTTGCAGCGCCAGGCTTGTCTGTTACTCGCTGCACAGGTGGTAGCGTGGGGCGTCTTAGCCTCTGTTGTCTGTTGACCGTTCCGCGCTTCCGGGTTGTCTTACCGGTTACTAACAAGACTAATCTTCATAAAAATTTCATATACTAAGCTGCCACAGTACATGTACGATTGCTAGACCAAATTTAAAAATTATTAGCTGCGGCGAACCGGTCCGCGGCGGAATAACCCTGCGGCGAACCGGCTCGCGGCAAAACGGCCGCGGCAAACCGGGCGCGGCGACCCGGGCGCGGCGACCTGGGCGTCTCCCGTGGTGTGGTGGCACCATGGTACCGGTACCATTTGTGGTAGGTACCCTTCCCTTGGCATTGGTACCCATGGGTAGGGGAACATGGTACTATCAAAGTCCCCGAACGTGGTGGTACCATATGGTGGCACTAGCATAGGTACCGGTACTATTTTCATAGATGGGGCGGAAAAAATGGGTTGGGGTAGTCAAAATCCGAAAATTTGGGGGGTCACGGCGGTTTTGGTGACTGGGGTCGGGAACAAAAGTGGCCTTCAGGTGGGGGGTGGTTTGGGGCGGTGGAGCCCAACTGGGGGGGGGGCGGTCCCACCATGTATGCATATATGGTGCCAGTAGCAAACGACGTTAACTGCCAGAGTGTAACAGTTATTAGGGGCCGTCCATAAACTTCAACGTCCAGAGAGGGGGTGGGGGTGTTTGCTTGGACGTTGGAAAACGTCGCAGGGGGTGGGGGTTGTTGGTATCAAAAACGTTGACGTTTTTAGGGCCTAAGAATATTTTGTCTGTAGCTCTATATAACAAGGAAAACTCAACCCAGTTCAAGTTTCCAACTGCCAAAATGGTAGTTGACGGTCAAAAGTTTCGTTTTCATAGTACATTTTTCAATATCGGACACAGGGGGGGGGTAATCAGCCAAAAACGTCGTAGTTTTTAAGAAGGGGGGTTGTGCTGAAAACGTCGAAAAACGTCAGGAGGGGTGGGGGGGTGCAAAATTTTGAATTTTTGAACGTCGTAGTGTAGTTTATGGATGGCCCCTTACTGTAGTTAGCTGTATGACTGATGGCACTTGAGAGAGAGAGAGAGAGAGAGAAAGGTTTCAGGCGCGGCGCAACAACCTGGCAGACGTGTCGGCCAAAGACGGCAGTCAAGAGACGCTGGTCAATTTGTCTGCCTTAATTTGCAGTCTCTTGCTGATGCCGGTGCTGTCAGGCAAGATGGCCCTTATCTGGACTTTCTTCTTCCTCCTCACATTCTGCCATCTCTTCGCCAATTACAGAGCGGTGCGCGCTTTGCGAATCGACACTTTAAACCGGAAACGACTCAGGATATTGGTCAGGTCTGTCCACTCTTATTGGTCTGATGAGCGTAAATGCACTAGGGGTGTGGGTGGTAGAGGGATGCAACCGAATACAAAGATACCGAGTACCTAATACCGAAGCGGATTTTCGGAACCGAATAATACCGAATTATACCGAATAATACCGAATATTGATGATTCGCAGCGCGATTGCAAAAATATACTGTCTAACTAACTAAACTACGATTTCTTTGTTATTTTGCTAAACTTTTTTAGCTAAAAAAGCTGTAGACTGACGTATTGTTTGAATGCTATAGATTTATCCATGTCTATAACTAAAACAAGCCCTATTTTGTCGTTCTGCTGACGGTAAAGAACGAGTACAAAATTTGCGAACAAACAATTTCAAGAGGCGCGAGTTAAGTCACAAGTTCCCTGATTAATCATGTGAAGTCATAGCGCAAAGACACTTCATATATCCTCCTATTATCCGCCTTGGAGATTTCATAGCAACACTTGCCCCTAAGCCTGAAGGCCTGAAGCCTAAAACCGAAGCTAAAAGTTGGGTTTGACTTGACAGTGGGTTGGGCGAAAGGGCCTGTTCAATTATCTGGAATGTGGCCGATAACAGGAAGCTATTTCACAAACGCATACAGAAAGTTGGAGGAAGGGAGCATCCATCCAGTACTACTGTAAGCACCAGAGCTGGCAGCTTAGGCATGCAACTTAGATTGGATGAGTTGTTTGAAAAGATAGATGGCATTTTATACGTAGTATTTAGTAGGTAAAACAAACGCTTAGGTTAAAACGTGGAAAGCTAACAGCGTAGTCTATTGGGAACTGAAAAGGCCGAAATGTTGTTGTTTATTATTATATAAGTTTAACCTAGACCTTGAAGTTCGTTGACGTTTTGTATGAATAGTCATTGTTTGCGAAAATTTTAACATAGTAAATGAACAGAGAGATGTAAAAGAAGAAATATCTCGGTGATTTCTGCACAAATTTAAGCAAAACAGTGCAATTTTAACGGTTTTGCAATATTCGGCATTATTCGGTTTGAAAAATACCGAATTCTAATACCGAATTCGAATACTACTACTAACCGAATTATTCGGTTCATACCGAATAATGCCGAACTTCCGTTGCATCCCTAGGGTGGTTACTCCATAGCTACAAAGGCCAGAAACCCCTCAACCCCCGGAGACAGCTTAGGGACTCTTCTCAACGACCCAAAAACACAAGTTATTGTTGTTGTTGTTGTAACCGTTTGTCCTTTCGGATTAGGAGTAGCCAACTGCTATAGAGCAGGAAGAGACAAGTACCAGTAGTGGCTCCAGTACTAATAAACTGACTCAGAAATCGCTAATTTTTATCATAAAATTCGCTTGAAAAGCCTTCGGAAACCGAATTTGGCGTTTCCGCTGATGATATTTAAAAGGAATCGGTGTTTTCGGAAGCCCGTTTTATCGCTTTCTTTTTTTGCTTGTTTTCAGCTCTAAAACGCTATTTAGCAGCTTAAAATAGTTCTTTTAGCCTCCTTGCTGAGAAAAACGTGCTAAAAACGCATTTCCAGGCGTTTTGGAACTTTTTGAAGTTTGGACCCCCCTCGACCCCCACCTGACCGAAAACCCCTCCCCCACGCCGGCCCGGGCCTGTTACATGTATGGAGATGATGAGCTAATTACCGATTTAACGTGACCTGTATACTTGTGAGACGGGTGTGTACTGCGCCAGGCGGGTGGCACTGGCAACTTAACTTTGGTGGACTGGCAAACTGCCAACCGAACCAGGTGGCAGTTTGCCAGTGCCATCCGAGTGGCAGAAGTAGAAACCAGCCTGTATGCAAAACAGAATCTAGTAGAGTATATTTAGTTTAGAAATTGGCATCACACCGGTTCCATTCCAAGTATCGGCGCCGTGAATGTTCAGGAACCGATTCTACTTGACTTTCTGCCCTCCACCGATCCTCTTCGTCTGAATCTCGGGTGTTCGTTGGAGGATCTGAGAGGTCTGTCGGCAACTGACATATCGAACGCGTTGCCACAGAACGGCTTTGTGATTGCCTTTGACGCGCCTGCCAAGCGTCTCAATGTCCTGCTGAGCTCAAACGCGTCCGATTACGTAATGCTGGAGGCTGCTTTCAACGCTTTCTTAGAACTGGACCAACTGCCTCAGAAGTATGCGATGTAGGTCTATTCATCGTTTGTCCCTCTGAAAATCGAGCTTTGACTGATCGCCTACAGTCTAAAATTGTGTTCGCCTTAGAAAGAACACTTCTTACTAGGTAGTAAAAAGAGAAACAGACCAACACACAAACCAGAGGCCAATTTGAGGAAGCAGTAATTGTTGTTTCAGTTTGGAAACAGTGTCTAGTAGCTGGATTGTGGACATAGACAAAGACCGAAAGTCTGATTTTGAGAGATTCCGCCAGGCTTTGTTCACTGCTGGCTGGAAGACCGACCATCTGCAGCTGAACTTCGATGAGTGGCGTGCTGAGCTGACTGATTATGACTGACGTCGGAAAAATGGCTGGGCTATTCTTGGTTTATTGTTATCTTTGTTGATGGGTAAACGGTTTGTTGTGGAAGGCAATGTTGATGGTTAATTTATCAGGCACTAACCAGCACAGATACCCATAACGCCATCGATCCCCTCGCCAGCTAATACCCCTCCCCCACCCGGAGGGAGAAAAATTTCGCCCTTTTAGGCGGTCTTTGTTTTGGACTTTCGTGGGACCTCCTCCGAGACTACATACCCCTCCAGATTTTTCCGGCCCTTGTATGTAAAAATTACGTAATCGCCAAATCATTACGTTTGGATAGGAGGGGTTGGCGACTTCACTACACGTAATTTTTAAAGTGCAGAAATGTAGCCATAATTATAATTGTTTTGATGTATGTACAGTATGTGTACATGTAGTGTCGAATTGAAGCCATTGGCCTTACTTTTTCTCAATTTCACTTAGATGAACGTTTAGATTAGAGAAGGTACTGTATATACTGTAGATGTTAGTTTATTAAAAAACCTCCATTTTACAGTCAGGCACTTAACGCCGTTTATGGTACCGACACCATATACCACAGGCCGCGAAGGTGGGTGTACCATATATGGTACCACTACTCTAGCTTCCGGCACCTTATATGGTACCACCACAGTCCCCGAAGGTGGGGGTACCATACAGTATATGGTACCACTACTCTAGCTACCGGTGCCATATATGGTACCACCACAGGCCCCGAAGGTGGGGGTACCATATATGGTACCACTACCCAATGTACCGGTGCCATATATGCATACATGTAGCTGGGTTTTCGGCTGGGGGGAGGGGTTTCCAGATCCCAAATAGGGTTTCAGCACTATTTCCAAAGGGGGTTTCAGCGACCTTTTTTTGGTGTCGAAAAGTGGGTTTCAGCGACCTTTTTTTTGGGCTCAAAACAGAGTTTTGAGGACTAAAAATCCTGTCAGAAGTGCAAAAATGCCCTTTAAAACCCTATTTATTGTTTTAAAACGTGCAGAAAATCCTATTTTTTATTAAAAACATGCAAAAAACTGTATTTTGCTTTAAAACGCACCAAAAAAGCTCTATTTTATTCGACATAATACAGCTAAAGTGCATTTCTGGAACCCTATTTAGAAATTTTGAAAGCCAAATTAGGGCTCTGAAACCCCGTTTAGGGTTTCTGACACCTAAATTAGAGTTCTGGAACCCTATTAAGGGCCTCTGAAACCCTAATTATGGTTCCAAAACCCTGTTTTGGGTCTCTGAAACCCAAATTAGGGTTCGGGAACCCTATTTTGGGCCGCCAGAAACGGAAATTAGGGCTCCGGAACCCTATTTAGGGCTTAAGAAACCTCAGTTAGAGTTTCAGAGTCCCAAATTAGGGTTCCGGAACCCTATTTGGGGCTTCAGAAACCCTAATTAGAGTTTCAGAGTCGCAAATTAGGGTTCCGGAACCCTATTTAGGGCTTCAGAAACCCAAATTAGGGTTCCGGAACCCTGTTTAGGGTTTCAGGGACCCAAATTAGGGTTACAGAACCCTATTTTGGGCTCAAGAAACCCTGTTTAGGCTCTCAGAGACCCAGATTAGGGTTCCGGAACCCTATTTAGGGCTTCAGAAACCCTAATTAGAGTTTCAGAAACACAAATTTGGGTTCCGGAACCCTATTTAGGGCTTTTGAAATCCTAAGTTACGGTTTATAAGTATTGAAACCCTGAAATTTACCAGTTTTTTTACCCAAAATAGGGTTTCAGGAAACGCCCCCCCCCAAAATCCGGCTCTGGGGGGGGGTTTGCCGAAAATCGGGCCTGGGGGGCTAACCCCCCCAACTACATGTATGCATATATGGTACCGGCACCTTATATGGTGTCGCTACCATAAACGGCGTTAAGTGCCTGACTGTTTTATCAGGAGCGATTATCAGGGAGAGAGAGAGGGGTTACGAAAATGGGCAAAAACACCATTAGGTAATTTTTGCGCGTCCCTCATCCACGACATAGATACCAAAGAACAGTTTATAAACATAAATGCATCGCCAACAAAACGACAGTAGGTTCTAACGCATAGATTTATAAACAACCAGCAATTTCATATGTCTTCAGTAGCCTTCTCCTTCGGCTGCCGTTTCTAACAGCGACAGCAGGTAACAAAACCGTTGGCGAATCTAGAAAATCAATTAGCACCAAATATTAACAAAATGCGTACGCAAGCGAGTGCTGAATGTACATAGAGCCATACATGGGCCGTGGGGGTAAGGGGGGTATACCCCTCCCCCTCGGCCGGCCATACCCCCTCCTCCACCTCCCGGAGGGAGGAAATTTTCGCTTATTTAAGGCAAAATAGGCGTTTTTTGGCCTTTTTTCGGGGGGGGGGGGGGAACACCCCCCCCGAGGTCTCAACCCCCTACCCCCTCCGGATTTTTCCGGCCCATGTATGCATAGAGCTACCTGGTTTCGCGTTCGTGACACTAGCAAAGGCAGCACACGATCCAGCACCTCTTCTATAGTCTCGTTCTCCGATAAATCAGTGACAAGTATGCGGTCTTCGTCCCTGAAACAAATAATACCTATGTACACTCAAACTGTCCTTATGCATCTCTACTAGGCTAAAGAGCTCAATTTTCGTAGCTTTTCAGTATACATTGTCTGTCAGTCTGGCACTTAAGGCCCTTTACGGTACTGGCACCATATCGTCGCCACTATGGTAAAACGAGCCAAGTAACAGAAAGTCGAAATCGAGAAAATCGCGTTTTAAATATTTGTTACATTTTCGTGAATAGCTTCAATATCAGTTTAAATATGTTTTACCTAAAATACGAGTACATAATTGGTGTTCAAAACATTCTGCATGTGTCAGTTGTGTTAAATTAAGTCAGCTAACAGGAAAAGCACAAAGCACTTGGCTCATTTTACCAGGATCACCTGGTGATGTCCGTGCACATGCCTTTGGTTACATGGCTGTATCTCCTGACATAGAGCGAATTTCGACTTCGTTGCTTCGCCAAAACGTTTTTAGGTGCTTTAGCTATAGTTTTTCGCACTTAACTCCATTTTTTCCATTTTGTTACTTGGCTCGTTTTACCATAGTGGCGACGATATGGTAGCCCACGTTCGGGGACTGTGGTGGTACCTATATGGCACCCATGGCCATGGATGCCGATATGGTTGGTACCCCTACCAATGGCTATGAGTACCGGTAAAATATATGGTGCCGGTACCATATATGGTACGAAATCTGGACAGAGTGGTACCATAATATACATACATGGGCCGGAAAAATGGGTTGGGGTAGTCAAAATCCGAAAATTTGGGGGTGGGCCTGCCGGTTTGCGGGGGTCGCGGCGATTTTGGTGGGTGGGGTCAGGAACAAAGTCGGCTTCAGGTGGGTGGGTGGGGTCGTTTGGGGGGTCGAGCCCAAGTTGAGGGTGGGCAAACCCCCAGACCCCCCCGACCCATGTATGCATATATAGTACCGGTACAGGTACCAATGAGAAGGTAGGGGTACCACATAATGTAACGCCCCCCAGAGACGAATTTCCCGAAACCCCTCGGATCCGATCCGAAGTTGCGGGGGGCCTTACGGCCTGCGATCAGACTCGAGGTCCATTTCGCTTCCCCGTGATTCGTCATCTCGGACGTTGCCCTTCTTTCACTGCCAGCCACTCCTAGCCATGCTGCTGGGTGCCGGTCTCCAGGAGGGCGGCCGGCGTGTCGATGCCATGATGCTGACAGCTCCCGACGGCCGAGGGCTCCCCGGCATAGTTGGTTTCTCAGACAGCTTCTGACATCGTAGATGTTCTTCCCAACGCGGCATGCTTTGTGGAGCGGCTTCAGTGCAACGGCAGATCCAGTTGGTTCCCATTTTACCTACTCGCTGTAACCAGCTTTCGGTGGCCTGGGTGGAGCGTTGTGCCGACGACCAACTCTTTGCAGCAAGAAACTTGCCGCGCCGAGAGGATGAACCACTACAACCGCTAGGGATGCAGGGGCTGCCGTGACTCAGAGGCAGCGAGCTACCCACTGAGCCAACGACGCGACCCCTCCGTTTTTTCTGGCACGTAAATTTTTGAGCAAATTTTTGCGATTTTTTTACAATGTCAGACACAAAAATCGTCAAAATCGCCAGCAAAAACCACTATTTTAGCTGTGTTTCAGCCCAAATTAGCGATTTTTGAAGGTTTATTAGCAAAAAAATTGCGATTTTTTTCGATTTTTGAGCGTTTTTTAGTGCCCAACCCCCTCCAAAAATTTGGGCTCAGACCCCCTGAACAAAAACCGACCCAACAGCCCTGCACTAGGCTAGGTACCGATACCATATATGGTGCAGTCACCTTATATGGCGGTGCCGGTACGTACCAAAAACTCCGTTAAGTGCCTGACTGTATGTAGACTCTTTGTAGCCAAACTTGGTAAACAAATGAATGAACAAACATGTCCCCAGCCAAGCAAACAAACAAGCAAACTCACTCAGTCCACTCGGCATCGGCTTCATCATCATCGAAATCGTCGGGACTGAAAGTGGTCTTGGAGCCCTTCTCCTCCTCTTCCAGCAACACATCGTTGACGGCCCTCCTCAGGATGCTCCTGGTGTTGCATCCAGGTACAGAGTCTTCGGTTGGCGACAATACTAGACCATTGTCAATTTGATCAACGTATGAAATGAGACCCTCAATTTGGGAGTTGTCCCTCAGATCGTCCGCTTCTATTACACTCTCTTCCAGGTCTACACGAGAGTCCATGTCCACCTGTAAACAATGAAGGCTTGGACTGGCCGCAGTTGGTGGTACGGTGCAAAGCCCCCTTCTAACTTTAACTTTACTTACAATGCACACAGACGCAGTAATAACCCCGAAGGGCCACATGCAAGGCAATCACCGGGGCCGAACCCCACTAGTGTCACACGCTCACCGCATGGGAGCCGACATTGCTCACCACTACACCACAGACGCAGACAAGCCTTCTAGCACGTGTAGGACAAACTGCACCTGTTCCTGCTGTCTTTCAATAATCCGTTGTTGCTGACAGTGCAGTCGAGCAGTCAGCAACGGCCAGTCAACAGTTTCAGGATCAACGAATGACAACGAATCAACTGAATCCACGTGGGCAGGAAAGAAACGACCACTCGACATCACGTATAGCTGACCATCAGCAAACTGAAAGGCTTTAAGTTCAGCTCTACCAAGGGGGGGTTTCAGGTCCAAAATAAGGTTTCAGCACTATGTCGAAAGGGGCTTTCAGGCACCTTTTTGGACTAAAAAAACGGGTAAAAATCATACATGGGCCGGGGGGTATACCCCTCCCCTCGGCCGGCCATACCCCCCCCCTCGGCCGTCCATACCACCCCCTCGGCCTTCCACCCCCCCTCCTGGAGGGAGAAAATTTCGCTTATTTAAGGAAAAATAGGCGTTTTTTTGGCCTTTTTGGGGGGGGGGCCCCCCCCCCCCCCCCCCCCCGAGGTCTCAACCCCCCACCCCCCTCCGGATTTTTCCGGCCCATGTATGGTAAAAATCCTGTCTGCACTGCAAAAATGCCCTTTAAAGCCTTATTTTTGCTTTAAAACGTACACAATACCTTGCTCATGTCTTGCTGTTCCAGAACCCTATTTAGGGCTTCAGAAACCCAAATTAGGGCTACGGAACCCTATTTAGGGCTTCAGAAACATACATGTCGCTGGGTTTTTCCGTGGGGGGGGACCTTTTTCAAATCCCAAATAGGGTTTTGGGACCAAGTCCAAAGTGGGTTTTGCGACCTTTTTTGGGGTCCAAAAGTGGTTTTTGTCGACCTTTTTTTAGAGATTTTGGGGCGAAAAATGGCTTCAAAACCCTATTTGGACCGAAAAAGCGATAAAAACCCTGTTTTTGCATTAAAAATGCCTTGAAAACCCTGTTCAGGTAGAAGAAAATGCCTTAAAAACCGAATATTGAAACAATGAATGTAATAAAAAGCTGTTTTGCGCTCAAAATACGTATTGAATATGAGTTTCAGCGATAAAATACAGATTGAAATGCGTTATATTGACTAAAAATAGTCCGGAGAACCCTAATTTCGATTCTAAGGCACGCGCAAAACCCTGTTTTGACTTATAGGATTACTAAAAAAACCCTATTTAGTGATTGAATGCAGTTCTTAAACCCTGTTTAGGGTTTCTAATCAACCAAAAAAACCCTCTCTAGGCTTTCTATCCAGTGTTAAAGCCCTGTTTAGGGTTTAAAAGTAGCCTAAAAACCCTAATCAGGGTTTAGAAGTAGCCTAAAAACCCTAATTAGAGTTTGAAAGTAACCTGAAAACCCTGTTTAGCGTTTCAAAGTAGCCTAAAAACCCTAATCAGGGTTTAAAAGTAGCCTAAAAACCCTAATCAGGGTTTGAAAGTAACCTGAAAACCCTGTTTAGGGTTTCAAAGTAGCCTAAAAACCCTAATCAGGGTTTCAAAGTAGCCTAAAAACCCTAATCAGGGTTAAAAGTAACCTAAAACCCCTAATCAGGGTTTAAAAGTAGCCTAAAAACCCTAATCAGGGTTTGAAAGTAACCTGAAAACCCTGTTTAGGGTTTCAAAGTAGCCTAAAAACCCTAATCAGGGTTTAAAAATAACCTGAAAACCCTGTTTTAGGGTTTCCAAGTAACCTAAACTCCAGGGTTTCTAAGCAGTCTAAAAACCCTATTTAGGATTTCTAAGCCTTACAAAACCCTGTTTTGGGTTGTAGGGTAGGGTAGGCGAAAACCCAATTTTGTGCTGCAGAATGTATTGTCTGGGCTAAAATTTCCTTTACTTTGGAATCCAAAAGTGGGTTTTCAGGTCCCCCCAAAAATCCGCTGGGGGGGCCTTTTGCCGAAAAATCGGGCTTGGGGGGCCGGCCCCCCCTTTACACCCCCCAACGACATGTATGTTCAGAAACCCAAATTAGGGCTACAGAACTAAAGTCCATGCAAAAATGATTGGCAGTGGCGGAAAAAAGCGATTTTCTCAAAAACTTTCTTCAAGACCCCAAACTTTTTTTTATATCATTCGATAGCAAATTACAAGTGCTACAATATGCGAACGTCAAATCAAAGGTTCCACGCAGTTTTGTATGTGTTTTTCGGGAAAAACGAATTTTCGGCAAAATCAAGTTTTTATAGAAGAGTCAAATCGACAAGCGGACACCAGATTCTTATTCTACGTGCAATTCCGAGTTCGCTGATATATACATGTTTGGGGATTTTCAAATTAGTTTTCGGAAAAACGCGTTTTTCGGAAGGGTGTGGGAGTCAAAAAATTGTCTGCGATCTGTTTTACTATGGAAAATTGACCAACATTTTTCAAATTTGACCCAAACGGTATAAGCGGTCTGAAAACCGGCTCATATTCACGAGTCAAACTTAATTTTGGTCCATAGAATCCATTTTTGCAGTCCGTTTGGCGCTATGTGGTCGGGTTTTCCAGTTATTTTCATTTTAATTGTTTTTTGCAAAATTTTGTCTGACTGGAGCAGCTACTGTGAGTCTCTTCAGATGTTGCTCAAAATGTAACTCCTGGGGTAATTTTAGATGGTGAATTCATTTCTGTCACCTAGAACTCCGTCAGGTTACTGCAAACCTAACTTTCGAGCACCCCATATTTGGTTTGATATTTTAGCAATCTGTCTTTGACATCTTTGCTTGTTAAAAGAACACTGATTAATGCTCACGCCATCAAGTGACTCCAGCCTCATGTCTAACGTTATAGAGAAGCAAGTTCTTGCCCAAGGTATATCCTAATTTGCGCAAGTTTTGCTCTGAATACTAATTTGCGCAACAGCTAAAATCAGCTTCCTTCATAACTGGGATGATAGGATAAGCACATAAATCGACTCTAGAGTCTTCAATGACTCTAATAATACTTTGGTTACTGTTCTAGCTAAAAGGTTGCAGTGTTATGACCGATCAAAGTTGACTGAAATTGCCAAAAATGGCCCATTTGACCATCAACTTTGACCGGCCATAACACTGCAACCTTTTCAGCTAGAACAGTAACCAAAGTATTATTAGAGTCATTGAAGACTCTAGAGTCGATTTATGTGCTTATCTTATCATCCCAGTTATGAAGGAAGCTGATTTTAGCTGTTGCGCAAATTAGTGTTCAGAGCGAAACTGGCGCAGATTAGGATATACCTTGGGCAAGAACTTGCTTCTCTATAACGTTAGACATGAGGCTGGAGTCACTTGATGGCGTGAGCATTAATCAGTGTTCTTTTAACAAGCAAAGATGTCAAAGACAGATTGCTAAAATATCAAACCAAATGGGGGGTGCTCGAAAGTTAGGTTTGCAGTAACCTGACGGAGTTCTAGGTGACAGAAATGAATTCACCATCTAAAATTACCCCAGGAGTTACATTTTGAGCAGCATCTGAAGAGACTCACAGTAGCTGCTCCAGTCAGACAAAATTTTGCAAAAAACAATTAAAATGAAAATAACTGGAAAACGCGACCACATAGCGCCAAACGGACTGCAAAAATGGATTCTATGGACCAAAATTAAGTTTGACTCGTGAATATGAGCCGGTTTTCAGGCCGTTTATACCGTTTGGGTCAAATTTGAAAAATGTTGGGCAATTTTCCATAGTAAAACGGATCGCAGACAATTTTTTGACTCCCACACCCTTCCGAAAAACGCGTTTTTCCCGAAAACTAATTTGAAAATCCCCAAACATGTATATATCAGCGAACTCGCAATTGCACGTAGAATAAGAATCTGGAGTCCGCTTGTCGATTTGACTCTTCTGTAAAAACTTGATTTTGCCGAAAATTTGTTTTTCCCGAAAAACACATACAAAACTGCGTGGAACCTTTGATTTGACGTTCGCATCTTGTAGCACTTGTAATTTGCTATCGATTGATATAAAAAAAGTTTGGGGTCTTGAAGAAAGTTTTTGAGAAAATCGCTTTTTATTTATTTATTTTGTCGCCCAAGCAAGACAACATGTTAGTTTAGTACAATGTAAAATAAACAGCGCAGAAAGAGTGTTAGTGGGCAACAGGTGCACAATGTCTAAAAAGAACGGTGCACCTTTTACTGGAACAGGAGGAAGCCCGAAAGATCCATTTTCTTTAGTTTCTCTGTGAAAATCGTCAAATTTCTAGATTCTACAGTATCGTTAGGTAAGGAATTCCAGATGTGTATCACCCTCATCGAGAAAAAGTGTTTTCGACAGTCCAAATTTTTTCCCAAAGAAGGAAGAGACAGTTTCTGAGAGTGGCCCCGTGTAGAGCAAAGGAGAGGTCTTTGGAAAAAGTCGTCAAAGGACAGATCGATCAAGCCATAAACTATTTTGTAAACGAATTGCAAATCAACCACGAGCCGGCGGTACTCGAGTGTTTCAAGGGTTAGCACCTTAAGGCGTTCAAAGTAAGCGCCTTGCAGGTGTGCAAAGCCAGAGAGCCGCAGTGTAAAAACTCGTTGAACACCTTCAACCACTAATATATCTTTCTTTTTGTATGGGTTCCATACAGCAGTAGCATATTCTAATTTAGGCCTGACATACGTCTTAAAAAGCTCAGTAAGAAATTTGGGGTTACGGTATGAAAAAGCTTTATGAATCAAATGAGCTCGTTTGGACGCATCGCTGGCGATTTTAACACAATGCATAGAAAAGGATAAGTTGTTGTGGTGATCAAGTCCCACAAGAACACCTAAATCCATAATCTCTGAGACCGAGTTAATTTGAAACCATTAATTTCGTATTCATGCTTTGGGTTTGTATTCCCTAAATGAAGCATGGAGCATTTTTCCGCCACCGCCAATCATTTTTGCATGGACTTTAGAATGCAAACTGGTATTGGGCGCATTGGGGTGTTTTCGAGGTATTGGGTTTCTGTCCCCCAATATCCAATACTAATTGGGACCTGTCAAAAACTAGAAAACTCGAAAAGGTTGATCGATGATTAGGTTTTGGAAGTTTTTTTTGTGTTAATCAACTAAAGGTTAGTAGAATTTCTTAGTGTCCCGGTTTTCTAAGTTGTACAACAGTAATTATTTTCCCTGTTCGTATCTAAATATAAATTGTGCCATTTCTAACGATAGAGAATGTACCAGTATGGTGCATGAACGTACTGTACATACCGAGGACTGCGTGGGTGGTACACCGTTTCCGGCTGAGTTAGGAAAAGAATTAATCGAAAATAAGAAACGCGATTGCACTACACATTGTTGAGTACTAAAACCGTTAATTTCTGCTAATATTACACTCAGATTGGCTTTTAAGCAGTTTCTAAAAGGCTATTTTTTAAAATTTAACCTTTAAACCTTCAACCTTTAATTTAAACCAAGGGGCCGTCTATAAACTACGACGTTCAGAGAGGGGGTTGGGGTACCCCGAAAAACGTCGCAGAACGTCGGAGGGGGGTGGGGGGTTGATGCAAAACGTTGACGTATTTTTGGCCTTTTTTTGGTAAGGTTTGACGATTGCAGAATAAGCAAGAATGCAGAGAAAGTCAAACGGTTTTTGACACATTTTTGTAGTTGTACAACATACAGTATGTTAGCGTGATTTCTACAGGGTGTGCAAAAAAACAACCCAGCAGATTTTTTACTATAGCAACCGTAAATCCCAACCGATTGGTAGAGTTTTCGTTAAGATGCTCTGCTTGGTTCTCGAGATATTTGCCCTCAAATTTGAAACACTGATTTCGGCAACGAACAAGAGTGATTAAAACTAGGGATGCAAATGGTATAAAAAATACCAAATACCAAATACTAGATGGTATTTTCTATACCAAATAATACCAAATAATACCAAATAATTCCAAATAGTTGATAAACAGGTCGCTAGCTGCTTGGAATGAGCGCAAAGTCATACTTTTTGGTTTTTTCAGCAAAAATATATACGTTTTGCCTCAGTGGAAGAGTTTTTGTTGCATCTAAAAGAAATCTAGTCATGCCGAGAAAGAAAACGAGGAGAATTTGATGGTTTTTCACTTACTCGGGAAATGGGCAAGCACGTTGTGACGTTTGCGGTCTAGGCTCGGTCTCGATAAAGGGGCCGTCCATAAACGACGTCGTACCAAAATCCCGATTTTTCGGACCCCCTTCCCCCAAAATCGCCTTGCGTCGTTTCATGGGGCCCCCTCCCACTTTTTGAGAATTTTCCATGAATGATTGTTTGTTATAAGCTAAACTGGTCAGAATTCTTTATTGTTTTGTTGCTCAGAAACGGTAAAGAGACGTCTTGTTCTGCGTATCTGCATTGTTAAACTTTTAGTAAATTAGAAATAAAGAGAAAACTCTGAACAGAACAGCTCTGACATGGTATACAGTCGCAAAATCTGCAGAATTTATCGCTTAAAAGCTAACTGTTTAATTATTTAAACTATTTGGTATTATTTGGTATAAAAAAATACCAAATACCAAATAATACCAAATACCTAGAAAATACCAAATAATACCGAATAATACCAAATAATACCGGATACCATTTGCATCCCTAATTAAAACAACGCAGCAGATTTTTTACTGTGGCAACCGCAAATCTCAACCAATTTGAATGACTCTTTTTAACTGCAAGTTAAATAAATTTTTGAAAGATTGGTGAAACTAACTGGTAAATACGTATGTGAACAGGCATAAATTTTTTTATTATTCATTTGTGATTACGCAGTCAGAAAAGCAGCTTCAGATTTTGAACGAAAATTCGAAAATTTTATTTCGGGGGGTCCTCCCAAACGTCGTAATTTTTATGGGGGTGATGATGAAAACGTCGGTAAACGTCGGAGGGCGGGTGGGGGTGCAAAATTTTGAATTTTTGAACGTCGTAGTTTATGGACGGCCCCCAATTGCAAAAAATCCTGGCTGCATCACTGAAATTTATCTCTTCACTGAAATGCAATTTTTGGCCCAGCTATGCAAGTATTGGGTACTGGGTATTGGGTTTTTCGGGTATTGTTCGCACTCTATGTGAATCCATTTTAGGGTTGTAGAAACTGAAAATTGCATGAGCTGTATACCTATTCCGCACAAAATATTTACCTTAAGCCTGCAGGAATTGCAGTGAGCAGTGTCATCAGAGTCACTGTGACATGGACAAGTGCATGCACCACGCACAGTTGACACGATTCGCTCACGCTTGTACGATTCAGGCAGACAGATGTCTTCAAAAAGATCTCCATTCAGATCATTCGATTCGGCAGTCACAGTCTCGAACATATCAGACTCGATCCTGTAACTCAGACTGGTCAACTGAGAACACTGAGTCACCTTAATAAGCTTTTCACTCATTCGCAGGAAGTGCTTCATCCGAGAACAACTTCCTCACTTCCTTCCACACAACCAGATCCCCATCCAGATGTTTCCACAGTTCAGCCTTAACGTCTGCCAGGGAACCAGTGACACCGAGTGATTTCAGACTCTTTAGTATCATTTTGGCATACTGTGGGAATTTGGAGGCACTCACATAGGTCTGCAAGAACATCGAAAGTACTTGTGCTTGGAACTTGTCTGTCATGCTCCTACCACAATTCTGACCAGGCACTTCCAAGCTTGTGCATGTGAACGCTGCAAATTGGGACACCTGAGCTTTTGTGCATTAGCTCCAGTCAGAAACAGTGTCAACAATCTGGCAATGTAGCCCATAGACCGCTGTCCAGAAAGCAGAATTTCCACCATTCTTGGAAACATCTGCAAAATCAGTTTTGCACACCATGCCTTGCATGTGAGGCATTACCACTTCGGCTTTCATGCGATCTGTAGACTGACTGATTGTTGTGAGTAATTGTAAGCTCTTCTCTGCGTGCATGAACAAGGCCCTTTTCGTGTCATCATGAAAGGCAGCAGCTAGTGCTTTAAGCACCTGAAATGAAAGTCTGTTTCCTGCTGAAGCAATGCAGAACTCTAGTCTTGTCTACAACAAAACCGTTTCACCATATGTTTATCCATACTTTGTGTTAGCCTGGTTCAATGCTTTGATAGGCATGTGTTTGAATATTTTTCTCATCATTGTCAGCTTTCATAAGCGATCTATTTTTGGTGTCTTCACGTATTTCATAATTAACATAGCAATGAGTAATGTAGCTACATGTGCCACACTAGCTTTCTATCAGATTTGGATAACGGTTGGATTGCTCCATCACACACCATTCTGTTTTTATGCTAATTATTTCAAGAATATTTTCGCTACCATAGCACAGTGCAATAGATACATGATGTGTTTTAACAGATATACCAAGATGGAACATCCAAAACTTCATAAGAACCAGTGGTACAATCGTGGTAATGTCCTATCAGGAGTGCTGTTTTCTTCCATTATTCCTGTTTTGATAACCTATGACAAGATGCAGAGTGCACGAACTGAATTTACAGTCGAAACGAGCATACTGTGCTCAGATTATGCGCCCGAAGATCCCCTGATGGTGGTCAGTTTTTCAACTGTGGCTATGGGTTGGTTTATACTAGTATCATGGTTGTTGCTGTTGGTTGCATATCTAATTGTGCAAGCAAAGTTTCGAAGATGGCAGCAGCTGAGCAGAGAAGAACGACTCGAACTGCTCAACAACCAAGCATCAATACAAGTGACCTATGTGCAGCAGTTGTTGCAAAGTGGGTCAGTACTTATCAGATTGTACATGCGCCACGTTATCCCGGTCCTGCAATCCTACTGGCCTCCTGTTCTCGGAGAAACTCTGAAAGAGTATTTTGTGAATGGATATAAGCCATTCTTGGGTTCAGAATTTGTCTTCAACCCAAGTGTGAGTGCCGTTGCAAGCATTATGATTGTGCGACACTACCGCAAAGTGGCTATTACCTGCTTCAAGAGATGTACTAGTACCGGACATTGTTGTCAGAATAATGCCGTTGCTACTGCATAATTTGTAGTGTTTGTCTTGGAGTAATTGTTCTATACACTGCCACATGCGGACAATATCCTTCAGAACTTCGTTTTGTGCTTCAAACAGAGCATAGCAGTTTTTAAACATTATTACAGGGAGGACTATTCATTAGACAAACGGCCACACCTTGCCTTGGCTATTTTGCTTCGGTTTGGATGTTTAATAAACCCACTCAAACTTAAACAAACTTAGACGCACCCTCAGCTAATAATGGCTGTGTTGAAAAATCCACACATATAATCTCCGGCCGTGAACAAGTAGACCATGGACAGGGAACAATTTTACATCAGTTCAAATGTAAACAGTGTGGCAAAGCATTGCCAACTGTATTACATACCTGTGTGTGCATTGGGTCCCAGAGGTACAAAAGATGTGCAAACGATCTCTCTGAAACCTTCCTTAATCAGTTATATTTAATCTAAATTCGGCATTTTTGGCAACGCTTTGCAGAAAAACAATTTTCGTGACAAAAATTTGAATTTCGCATAAAACTTTCAGTCCAAAGCCCAGTCAACTACACACAGTAATTGTCTGTCCCTGACTGCTGAACGACGACCATGTACAGTATGCTGCATTATTATGTACATGTGCATATGCACAGTATAGATCAAAAATGTCCCATCGCTTTTTCGGCCTTCACTCAAACGTTTCGTTCTCAGTCACTTCTTTACCGATTTGGCTCAAATTTTCAGCAAAAATTAACAACATGGTTGGCTAAATATTCTGCAAGTGTGGTTTCAAAATTCCGACTCATGCTGGTTTTATGACCCGAAAACTAGGAATGAGGGTGGTCCACGCAAATTTAATTTTTTTCGGTAATACAAGGAGTACAGGCCTGAAACTTGCAGGAATGATTGGTGTTGCTATTGGGCATAACATACTAAGCGGGCAGCCCTGTAGCTCAAAGGGCACTAAAATGGGGGAATTTCAAAAACATGACGAAATATGACTTTTCTTCGTAAAACCGGCAAAATGACGATTCTAAAGATTTTCAATTTTCAAAAAACGCTGCAGGGATGGTCACTATGGTGTGGAACAGAGCTTAAATATCAGGTTCATTTATTTGTCGAACTTCCTGCTACAATCTATGTTGATTAACAACAGATTCAGTGCTTTGATTCTAGAAGGTGCAGATTTCTTAACTATGGGATTTTCACTCATGTTTTTGAAATTCCCCCATTTTAGTGCCCTTTGAGCTACAGGGCTGCCCGCTTAGTATGTTATGCCCAATGGTAACACCAATCATTCCTGCAAGTTTCAGGACTGTACTCCTTGCATTACCGAAAAAAATAAATTTGCGTGGACCACCCTCATTCCTAGTTTTCGGGTCATAAAGCCAGTATGAGTCGGAATTTTGGCACTAAACTTGCAGAATATTTAGCCAACCATGTTGTTAATTTTTGCTGAAGATTTGAGCCAAATCGGTAAAAAAGTGACTGAGAACGAAACGTTTGAGTGAAGGCCGAAAAAGCGATGGGACATTTTTTTTGATAACTGTATAAGAAACCTGTGATCTTACCACTAGATCATCCTGGTTCATCATAGCCTCGATTCCATCTTTTTCTCGCTGAGCTCGCGTCCGTTTACGTGACTTCTTATCAGAGTAACTAAAGGAAACCGTTCAGTCTGTCTGAACATGACCCACAGAAAAACCCCACTTACTCAGCCGAAGGGGAGTATTTCTGAATTGACTCCGGAGTGGCAGGCTGACTGACCTTCGCTGATCCCCAGCCAGGAATTATCCTCTCTGGGTTGGTTCTGTAGCTCTTTCTGCCCCTCCTTCTAACCGGTTCAGGAGTAGCCTGCTCCATTTTCAGTGGTCTCACAGCCAGAGGTCTCTTGTGTGGAGAGGTAGACAAGCGATTCAGAAACAGCACAGCTTGCTTAACTGGCGACCTTGGCTTAGGCAGAATTTTCACCGGGCTCTTCTTGAAAGGACTAAAATGAGTTCTGAGTTTTGGCTTGGGACTAGTTGAACTGGGCTTGGATGGTGCTTCCTGATCAAACTCATCCATCTCATCTATGTTCACCTCAATCACCACCTCATCTACTTGATCTGGATCCTCCGCCAAGTCAGGTTGGCAAGCAGGGACTTCAGTACTAGCCATAGAAGCATTCTTCGCTGCACATTCATCATCAACAATGTTACTGGAATCCGAGGAATCATTCAGTTCAACAGTTTCAGCATCAGTAACTTTGCTGGAATCGGAGGCGGCTTTCATCAGTTTGCATAGAATCGCCGGCAAACTTTTCCTGGCTCTTTTGGCAGGAGGCGACACCTGAGATTTGTCAGGTGTCAAGTGCATCAGGCCCGGACTGAATACTGGCATGCTTTCCAGAGCCTGTGAGTTTGTGTCGGAAGGCAATTCAACATTGAGTTGATTGTCTTGAAGCTTGAGAGGCGTTGTTCTATCAGTTGAGCACAAGGGAGCAGTGACAGTGATGCAGTCAGGTTCAGCTGAATCTTGTTGATCAGTGCCATTCTGTTCGCCATGAGCCACAATGTCAATTGTGCGCTGGAGATTGGCCAGAATCTGGGCTCTGGTCTTTGCATCGACTTTTATTTTTCGGCGTTGACCTATTTTGGTCACCACTGTTGCATCTTCAAAGTCAGCAGGATCATACATAGTGGAGGCATCCCGCGTTTTAGCACGCAAACTTTGTAGATAGGAGGCCAGACATGGACGTCTGGCTTTGGCTTGTGATTTTGATCTCGACACAGGCGGCTTGCGTTTTAGTCTCTTGCGTTGCCTGCGAAACCTGAAGTCTCGGAACTTCTCCTGTCGAAGGTGGATCTCCAACTTCTAGACATTGGCAAACTTAGTTTTTTTTATTCAAAGATTTCTTCAAACAACTGTAGTCCAATCACCTTAAGCCAATTGGGTTTGACCTCTTCGTTCCAGCCCCTGGGACCAGCAGCAGCTCTAGCTGCATCGAATGAACACAGATCTCTGCGCATGTCTGGTGCACAGCCGGTGCGTTTGGCAATCTGGAGTGAAGAATTGAGTTTGAACACTAGAGGACCCTGTCTTTAGCAGGGCGATTACCAAACTCAAAACTGAAACCTCTGATGCCGCAGCCCAAGATTCAATACTAGGCCCGCTTTAAG
>JASANB010000634.1:0-21520 GCA_030248155.1 Sabatieria punctata | reverse complement strand
ATGACCGCCGTTACCAAGGAGACCGACAACGATATTGTAGGTTACTTCTTCTTTTTTCGACAGTTAGTAGCTTTCGCGCAGCCTTTTAGGCTTTTTTCGGCTTTTAGGGGTCCCTCCACTATATATTAATTAATCACTTTTCTTCGCTTAGGCTTAGGGTCAACTGAATACGGTAGATAAATTTGAAAATTTGTTAGGGACCCCTAAAAGTCAGTTTTGCCACCGATCCTTTGGAGTGGTGGTTTAGTTAGATTGAGCCGAGAAACGTTCCAGTGGCCACCTTCACTGATCTGGACCAGTCTACCTACGCATAATTGATCTTTTGCCAAGTAGTACTGTCCAGAAAATCGGCCGATTCAGGAGTGGAAGACCGTTTTTCTTCAGATTACCACGATTTCAAGATTTCTAGCTGCCCTTTATACTTCTTCCATATGTTCTCTTTCATAAATGACACACCTACCTCTTCTATGCAACTTCGAGTCGTCTCGCCGAACTACTATCCTATGATTCGGCCGGTTCGGTTGAGGAAGATTGTGAAATTGGCGATTCTCCTTCAAATAGGAACTATTTCCACTCTGACTCTACTAGTGGAAAATAATGAACCTTGAACAATATAGGGCGCTAGCAATTCGGGGACAGAAATAGTTTAGGGTGGGGGTAAAAATTTAAGTGGGGTAAATGAAGCATCGACAAAAATTCGGGCAAAAAACAAGAGAAAGTGTATTGAAGAAATTTGAGCAAACAAAAGAAAAATTATCAGTTTCACTGATTTCTACAACATAATCGGCCAATTCTCAGGATAGTAGTTCGGCATACATGTAACAGGGGAAGTCTGGGGGGTCTGCCCCCCACCCGAAAGCTCAGGTCAGACCCCCCGGTGGGCCCCCCCCCCCTGAGACGATTTCACCGACCCCCCCTCCGATTTTTCTGGCAAGTGAATTTTCGAGCAAATTTTTGCAATTTTTTACAATTTCACACCCAAAAATTGCCAAAATCGCCTGCAAAACAAGACTTTTTAGCTGTATTTCAGCCCAAATTAATGAATTTTAGCGATTTTTGGCAGCCCCAAAAATTGCGGTTTTTTCGATTTTTGAGCGTTTTTAAGTGCCCACACCCCTCCCCCAAAATTTTGGCTCCGAACCCCCCCCGGCCGGCGCCAGACCCCCCCAACAACCCCCCTCCCCCATCGGCTTGGATGACCTGTTACATGTATGTAGTTCGGTGAGACGACTCGAAGTTGCATAGAAGAGATGTGTCAATATGCAGAGAGCACATGGAAGAAGAATGGCAGCTAGAAATCTTGAAATCGTGACAATCTGAAGAAAAATGGTCTTTCACTCCTGGATCGGCCGATTCTCGGGATAGTAAAGGGCAGAAGATCATTTGTGCGTAGGTAGATTGGTCTAGACCAGTGTTGCCACTGGAACGTTTCTCGGCTCAATCTAACTAAACCCACCACTCCGAAAGATCGGCGCCCAACTGGAGTCGCGGACTACGCGGAAAATACTAACTGCCCTATTTTGAATGCGACCACTGTAGAAATTTTATTACATATGTTTTCCTGAGTAAGCTAATAAGTATAACCTTTATTCGGCAGAAATCGGGTAGAACGCACAGTTGTTAAAAGAAATTTTGAAGGCGTTTTAGAAAAATACATTGGCCCGGGGGTAGGGGGTAAACCCCCTCCCCCGACCCTTTTTGGTGACCCCCCTGAGGTCTCCAGACCCTTCCGGCCAATGTATGTACTCGCGCACTCTTTGCATGCACTAGCGCTCAGCGAGTAGATATCTGTTAAATTATAAAGTGGAACGGAATGACAAAAACGCTCTTGTTTATTGCCGAAATCTGTTTTGAGTTTGAGGGCAAATAATGTCAGGAACCAAGCAGAGTATCTTAATAGAAATTTCAATAGTTTTTCAAACATTTATTTGTCTTTCATTCAAATCAGTCGAGATTTACGGTAACACTCACACCTTGTTTGTACAATTTTTGCCGTAGAAAGACCGTCCAGCTTTTTTTTCGAGATTTTACAAATTTGATGTTTACAGTGTTATAATTTGCATCTCAATGCGTTGCGTGTCCGGCCGTAGGTGTCTATAACAGTCAGGCACTTAACACCGTTTATGGTACCGACATCATATATATATATGGTTCCGGTGCCTAGGGTAGTCGGTACCATAATATGGTATGGTATATATTATATGGTACCCCCACCTTCGGGGCCTGTGGTGTATTATGGTACCGGTACCATGTATGGTGGCGGTACCATATAGTGCCGGCCGGTACCATATATGGTACCTAGAGTTGTAAAAAAAAATTTTTTTTTAAAGCCAAAAAAAGCTTTTTTTATGAAAATTTTTCATTTCGAAATTTTTTTTCAAAATTTTTTCCTAACATGCAATATAGCTTGTAGGAGATGCAAGGATGCATCAGAAGCAACTTTAAATACAAAAGCTGATACTTTGGTTCAAACATGGTGTTACAGCCTGAGAGTCGACATTCTACCTGAAGCATTGCTCACAGAGTGGCGGCTTCCCTTCAAAACCTATTTTTAGGCTTAGAGTAGGCAAGAAATTGATAGAACTGCACTGCTAATGTATATCTGATGCTAAATTCAGCGATTTCCCCCTAAAATTTCCATACTGTGAATAAAATAAATATTTTTCGAAATGGGCCTTCAAAAAAAGCTTTTTTTTTAAAAAAAAACCTTTATTTTAAAAAAAAAGAGCCTAACAACACTAATGGTACCCAACCCAAACCCATACGTTCGCCTTGGTACCGGTACCGGCACCATATATGGTACGCATACCCTCGCATTGGTACCGATACCGGCACCATATATATGGTACCCATACCTTCGCATTGGTACCTACCGGTACCATATATGGTACCACTCTGTTCAAATTTCGTACCATATATGGTACCGGTACCTTATATGGTGTCGGTACCATAAACAGCGTTAAGTGCCAGACTGTATAAGTTATGCGTTTACAGAACCCCAACTACCAGTACGAGCACGAGAGTCTCTACGAACGACTCAACCGCAAGAAACCGAATATGGCCGGTCTGCTCAAGAATCTCTGCGGCGACAGGAAGGAGCGTGAGGAAGAAGAGGAGGAGGAAGACCAAGCCAGTACCAGCTCTGCCTCCAAGAGCAGTCGTCGCTCCAGTCCGTTCTTGTCGGAGTCGTCGTTGGGGATCGGAGAGCCAGAACCGCCCATCTTCAGTCGCACCAGATCCAAGGCTTCTCGACGCGCTGATGACGACGATGTGGTTGTGCTGCCGCCCGAGACGCATCGTTAGTTGGCTTTTCTTTTCTTTCTAATCACAATTTACTGTGTGAATGGGCTATTGAGTCTGAGTGTGTTGGGCTGTTTTACCGGTTTTGTGGGATTTTGTGACATAATAATTATTATAATCGGTACTGATTGGAACCTTAGAATTTCTTTTATATAATAGGGTTCGTGTGGACCTGGAAAGTTGGGGAATTTGGTGGGAAAATTTTGATAGCAATAGAAACATCTTGTAGCCAACGGTCCTGTGAGAACTTTACACACCACCTTTCTGAAAATCGGACTTCTGACTTTCTACTACAGAAAATTTACCCTCATAATACCGTTTAGTTTATGCCGTACATGTAACAGCTGCGGGCCGACCGACCTGGGGGTAGGAGATTTTTTCCTCTGGTGCGGGGTCGACGGGGTTCCGCCCGGAGTGGGAGTCCGAAATTTCAAAACCTCCAAACCGCCTCGAAATGCGTTTTTAGCACGTTTTTTCAGTAAGGACGCTAAAAATCGCCATTTTAAGCTGCCAAATAGCGTCGTTTTAGAGCTAAAAACAAGCAAAAAATGACAAAAAGGGCTTCCAAAAACTCCGATTTCTCTTAAATATCAGCAGTGGAAACGCCAAATTCGGTTTCCAAAGGCTTTTCAAGTGAATTTTAGGCTAAAAATTAGTGATTTCTGAGCCAGTTTGTTAGTACTGGAGCCACTACTGGTACTTGTATTTTTGGGTCAGGGAATTTCGACGTTGTTCAGAGAAAATGAAGGAAAGGTCAGAGAATTTTGCTGTGCAAAAGCCGCACGAACCCTGATGTAAGTTGCAATCTGTAGCATACATGGGCCGGAAAAATCCGGAGGGGGCTAGGGGGCACGTAACAGTGGGGTTTGCCCCCCACCCGACTTAGGCCAGACCCCCGAGACGATTTCACCGACCCCGCCCCCTCCGATTTTTCTGGCAAGTAAATTTTCGAGCAAATTTTTACAATTTCAGACACAAAAATTGCAAAACAGCACTTTTTAGCTGTATTTCAGCCCAAATTAGCGATTTTTAGCCCAAAAATTGCGATTTTTTTGATTTTTGAGCGTTTTTTAGTGCCCACCCCCTCCCCAAAATTTTGGCTCAGACCCCCCCGGTCGGCGCCAGACCCCCCCTCGCCCCATCGGCGGAAGACCTGTTACATGTATGCTAGGGGGTCTGGAGACCTCGGGGGGAGGGGTCCCCCGAAAAAAGGCAAAAAAACGCCTATTTTGCCTTAAATATGCGAAAAATTCTCCCTCCGGGAGGGGGTATGACCGGCCGAGGGGAGGGGTATACCCCCTTACCCCCGGCCTATGTATGATCTGTAGTTGTTTTTTGGAACTTCTTTGTACTGAACGTTTTACAGAGGCCGGTTTTCTAAGTAGTACGGTCCTGCAAATGCAGACACTTACGTTGATTATGGTACCGGTGTCTAGGCTAGTGGCGCCACGGTAACTCGTATCATGATACCATGGTACGGCTCGCTTCAGATTTCGTACCATAAAGGGTACGGCACCCATGGCCATTGGTGGTAGGATACCGTATATGGTGCCGGTGCCCTATACAGTTGGGGAAATAACGACATACATGGATGGTATCGGTACCATATATAGTACCCCTTCGACCGAGGCCTCAGGTGATACCATATGTGATCTGATACCCTCAGACATGTAACAGGTCATCCGGCGAAGGGGGGAAGTGGGATTGGGGTGGGGTCTGGCGCCGACCGGGGAGGGCAGGTTTTTTGGGATTTTGTGTCATAATAATCGGTGCTGATTGGAACCTTAGAATTCCTTCTATATTCGTTCGTATAGGTTCGTGCGGGACCTGGAAAGTCAGGAATTTGGTGTCTGATTTGGGAAAATTTTGATAGCAACAGAAACATCTTGTTGTCAGATCTTTGCACACCACCATACATGTAACAGGGGGGTCTGCCCCCACCCGACTTAGGCCAGATCCCCCCGGATATGGGACCCCCCCCCCCCCCCGAGATCATTTCGCCGACACCCCCCCTCCGATTTTTCTGGCAAGTAAATTTTTGAGCTAACCTAAGAGTATCTTCTGATGAGCCCCGCTCTTAGGTGATTGAATTGAGTCAAGATACAGGGGCGAAACTCAATTCGATCATTATAATTTCGTGTCAGATTTTATTGTTTTTGCTTTTCCTTCCTTTTTCAAATTAAAAAATAGAAACATCTTGTAGCCAGTGGTCCTGTCAGAACAGGAAATCTGAACAGAGTGGTACCATAATACCGGTAGCCGTACCAATTCGAAGGTAGGGGTACCAAATACGGTACCGTCATATAATATGGTACCACCGCACAGACATGGGCTAGCATTTCGGCTGAGGGGGGGGGTAGAATTTTCAATTCCTGAGGGGGGGGGCTGAGGGGGGTAGTAGCTCCTGAGGGGGGCTGAGGGGGTGGTAAGCCAAAAAGTCCGATTTTTTGCTAAAATCTTAAGGCGATTTTGGCAATTTTTGCGTCTGAAATTGTAAAACATTGTAAAATTTGCTCAAAAATTTACTTGCCAGAAAAATCGGAGGGGGGGTGTCGGCGAAATGATCTCGGGGGGGGGGGGGTCCCATATCCGGGGGGATCTGGCCTAAGTCGGGTGGGGGCAGACCCCCCTGTTACATGTATGGTGGTGTGCAAAGATCTGACAACAAGATGTTTCTGTTGCTATCAAAATTTTCCCAGACCAGACACCAAATTCCCTGATTTTCCAGGTCCGGCACAAGCCCTATTATACAGTCAGGCACTTACCGCCGTTTATGGTGCCGGTACCATATGGTGCCACCACCCTAGGTACCGGCACCTTATATGGTGTCGGTACCATAAACGGCGTTAAGTGCCTGACCGTTATATAGAAGAAATTCTAAGGTCCCAATCAGTATCGGTTATTCTGTCACAAAATCCCAAAAAACCTGTAAAACAGCTGAATACACTCAGACTCAATAGCCCATCCACACTCTAAATTGTGATTAGAGAGAAAAGAAAAGCCAACTAACGATGCGTCTCGGGCGGCAGCACAACCACATCGTCATCGTCAGCGCGTCGAGAAGCCTTGGATCTGGTGCGACTGAAGATGGGCGGTTCTGGCTCTCCGATCCCCAACGACGACTCCGACAAGAACGGACTGGAGCGACGACTGCTCTTGGAGGCAGAGCTGGTACTGGCTTGGTCTTCCTCCTCCTCCTCTTCCTCACGCTCCTTCCTGTCGCCGCAGAGATTCTTGAGCAGACCGGCCATATTCGGTTTCTTGCAGTTGAGTCGTTCGTAGAGACTCTCGTGCTCGTACTGGTAGTTGGGGTTCTGTAAGGCAGAACTTATACAGTCTGGCACTCATACATGTAACAGGGGGGTCTGCCCCCCACCCGACTTAGGCCAGACCCCCCCCCGAGACGATTTCACTGACCCCCCCTCCGATTTTTCTGGCAAGTAAATTTTCGAGCAAATTTTTGCAATTTTTTACACTTTCACACACAAAAATTGCCAAAATCGCCTGCAAAACAGCACTTTTTAGCTGTATTTCTGCCCAAATTAGCGATTTTTGGCGATTTTTAGGCCAAAAATTGCGATTTTTCTCGATTTTTGAGCGTTTTTTAGTGCCCACCCCCTCCCCCAAAATTTTGGCTCAGACCCCCCAACCCCCCTCCCCCATCGGCGGATGACCTGTTACATGTATGCTGGCACTTAACGCCGTTTATGGTACCGACACCATATAAGGAACCGGTACCTAGGGTGGTGGTACCATATGGTACCCCGACCCTCGGGTCCTGTGGTACCATGTACAGTCATGTCTCGTTAATCTGGACAAGTTGGGACCGGCCAATTTTGTCTGGATTAGCGAATTTCCGGATTAACGAATCAAAGCTAAAACACTGTTTCTCGGGTCAAAGGCCTAAATGACAGCTTTTTGATAGTTGCATATCAGATTCAGCAGCTGTACCTCCTAATTAAAACCCAAAAACTTATTTCAGCTGATTACAGCTCCTAAAAAGGCAAAAATAATCACATTCTGACTCAACGAAAAGCATTATTCAATCGAAAATTCACACCTGAATTGAAAAATAGCGCATGGATTTTGTCCAAATTAACCAAATCCGGACTAACGAATCACTTTACCATACAAATTTCGAAGTTGGGACCCCAAATCTTCTGTCCGGATTAACGAGTCATATAACATGGGGGAAAATTGGGTCCTGACCTAATCTTGTCCGGAAGGCGAATATCCGGATTAACGAGACATGACTGTATGGTACCGGTACCAATGCGAAGGTACGGGTACCATATGTGGTACCACCACAGGCCCCGAACCATACATGGGCCGGAAAAATCCGGAGGGGGGGTGGGTGGCCGAGGGGGTGGTATGGCCGGCCGAGGGAGGTATACCCCCTTACCCCCCCGGCCCATGTATGCCCCAAACATGGGGGTACCATTGGAACCACTACCCTAGGTACCGGTACCATATATGGCGTTAAGTGCCTGACTCATTAAGTGTCTGCATCAAATTACATAACTTTGTAACTATCAAATTTGTAAAAATATCGAGAAAAGCTAGACGGTCGGTCTTTTTATAGCCAAAACTGTACAAGGTGCGTGTGTGTGTTACGGTAAATCTCAGTTGATTTGAGTGAATCGTTTATCGTTTTCGAATGAAAGACAAATAAATTTTTGAAATTTCTATTAAGATACTGTGCTTGGTTCCTGAGATTATTTGCCCTCAAAGTCAAAACAGATTTTGGTAACAAACAAGAGCGATTGCACTCTATAATTAAACAGATTCCCACTGCTGAGTGCTAGTGCATGTAAAGAGTGCGAGTACATACATGGACCGGAGGGGGTCTGCAGACCTCAGGGGGGTCACCGAAAAATACCCAAAAAACGCCTATTTTGCCTTATACAAGAGAGAATTTTCTCCCTCCAGGAGGGGGGTCGGGGAGGGGTTTACCCCCGGGTCAATGTACATATGTTTTCAAAATAAAAGGCTATACTTATTAGCTTACTCAGGAAAACATATATGCAGACATGGGCAAATGGGGCTGAGTGGGGTTGGCCCCCCCATCAGGCTCTGATCTACCCCCCATCAGCCGGCCGCTACCCCCCATCAGGAATTTTTAGGAAGAATTTTGTATAGAAAATTATGATAAAAATATGCCTGGAATAGGCGTAAATGAGCTCAGAATAGCTAATTTTAACTTATTTTAATGAAAAATAAGCCAAAAAACCCTGATTTTCGCCAAAAATCGGTCTTTTTTGCTTACCACCACCTCAGCCCCCCATCAGGCGCTCCTACCCCCCCATCAGCAATTGAAAATTCTACCCCCCATCAGCCGAAATGCTAGCCCATGTCTGCATATATGTAATAAAATATTACAGCAGTCGCATTTCGAAAAAGGGCAGTTAGTAGTTTCCGCGCTGTCCACAGCCGCCGCGAATCCAATTGGGCGCCGATCTTTCGGAGTGGTGGGTTTAGTTAGATTGAGCCAAGAAATGTTCCAGTGGCCACCACTGATCTAGACCAATCTACCTACGCAAAATTGATCTCCTGCTAAGTACTACCCCGAGAATCGGCCGATTCAGGAGTGGAAGACCATTTTTCTTCAGATTATCACGATTTCAAGATTTCTAGCTGCCATTCTTCTTCCATATGCTCTCTTCATATTAACACATCTCTTCTATGCAACTTCGAGTTGTCTCGACCAACTACTATCCTATGATTCGGCCGGTTCGGTTGAGGAAGATTGTGAAACTGATAGTTTTTCTTTTGTTTGCTCATATTTCTTCAATAGACTTTCCCTTGTTTTTTGCCCGGTATTTTTCGGGGTGGCTAATTTGCCCCTTAAATTTTTACCCCCACCCTAAACTATTTCCCTGAGCCCCTGAGCGCCCTATATTGTTCAAGGTGCATCATTTTCCACTAGTAGAGTGGAAATAGTTCCTATTTAAAGGAGAATCGCCAATTTCACAATCTTCCTCAACCCAACCGGCTGATTCATAGGATAGTACTTCGGCCTGACGACTCGAAGTTGCTAGAAGAGGTGTGTCAATATGAAGAGAGCATATGGAAGAAGTATGGCAGCTAGAAATCTTGAAATCGTGGTAATCTTTAGAGAAATGGTTTTCCACTCCTGAATCGTCCGATTCTCCGGATAGAACTTGGCAGAAGATCAATAGTGCGCATGTAGACTGGTTCAGATCATCAGTGGTGGCCACTGGAACGTTTCTAGGCTCAATCTAACTAAACCCAGGACTTGGAAAGATCGGCAACAGCGGCTGCGCGAAACTGCCTAAACAGAAGAAAAGCAACCTACACATCGTTGCTCGGTCTCCTTGGTAACGGCCGTCATACAGCCGTGACAGAAGATCACAGTGTCGGCTTTGCACTTAGAATCACAGCGCGCGCAGGGCACCGCCCCCAATTTCTCCTTATTAGCCGACAGATAACTGACAATCTCTTGCAAAGTGAAGGCCGTCTTCAGACCGGTCCTGGGAATTTTGGTAGTCTCTCTACACACCGGACAGTCGATGGTCCGGCCGCCACTCATGCGTTGAGCGCAGACCCCGCAGATGCTGTGACCGCAGTACAACAGTTTTGGTTCTTCGTAGGGATCGTAACAGACCGGACACTCTAACAACCGATCCAGATCACTCTGCTGCTCGTCTTCGCTGCCGGCCGCCATTGCTGCCACTCTAAAGTTATTTCTATATTTTATTGGTAATTATCTTATAACATTAACATAACAAGTGGCCCCGATCAGAGCCACAATCACAACACATACAGTACATACAGTTTATTCTACCAAAACGTCGTTATATACATGTGCAACAAGTACGTTATATATTATACAGTACGATAAAATCTCAGAATTCGCTCACATCGAGTAGAAATTCTATTATCTAGAGTGGCGTTATCTGGTCTATAATTTGCGTGACCTACAGTACGTGCCTTGCTACGTTCGTACCAAAGAGTCAGTTTAAACACAGCACATATCGTGCGCACACAGCGAATAATGTCTGCCGGCAAACGGGGTCCTAGAGCACCATTGAATCGAACAGTATCCCAGTTCCAGGAAAGGCTATTACTTAGTCCTTTTACTGCTCTCTGCATCCGAGTCTGGAGGTCTCTGAATTTTACACATTCTAAGTAAAAATGTTTAGGGTAGTCCCCTCCTTTCAATCCACACGCTACACAATCTGTCACACCATTTTCTGGCAAAATACACCGGAACGGCAACGCTCTGTGTATTAATTTATAGCTAAATATTCGTTCTTGGCTTGGAAGCTGTTTACATAAAATTTGTGACCAGATCAGGTCCCAGTCCAAATACGGTTCCGAGTCAACGCATGCAACTAATTTGGATCCGAAACTTAACAGACTCCAATACACTTGCCTGGTGTCAAATTTGACCCAGCTAATTACGGGGAATACCTTGGAAGAGATGTCAAAACATACGAAAAAATTTTTCAAGTAGCCATTGGCTTTGGCGGCTTGCCTACTCGCATGTAGGTACCGGTTTTCAGTTATACCTGGACAAGTACGGTGGACATTAGGTAAGTTTAGGCCCAGCCAGAATACAAGCTGAGCCCACCACACCCTTCGTTTACTTTCGTCACAACCTACAAAAAGTAAGTAAAGTAACTTCATGTAGACGGTCTGCATTCGAAATTTTAAGCGCGGAAGCCGTAGGCCACCATCCACCCATTTGCGACTCAAGGTATCGGTCGAAATAGGCCGCCAAACAGGATAGTCCCATATAAACTTGAGAATTCTTCGCTCGATTTTCTGGATATCACCACTGTCCGGTGGTTCAAATGAAATAATATGATATACCTTTGGTAGCACGTAAGTGCTCACAAATCGTATGCGGTCGAACCAAGTTTGGTGCTGCGCATTGACTCTATCCAATGTTTCAGCTATAGCTACACAAGCTGTCTGCCAGTTCTTTTGGTGCTGATTCGCACCTACAAATACACCAAGAACCTTAATTTGGGCTTTCAAGTAGGCATCAGGGATAGTATCTTTTTGAAAAACATCCAATGTACCCAAGACAAGGGCCTCCGTTTTAGCCGCATTTATTTTGGCTCCTGACGCATGACAGTACCGTTCAATTTCAGTGTCTAAGTTCTTTCTGTCCTGGGGATACTGTAGGATAAACAAATTGTCATCCGCATAGGAAAGACATTTCAGCTCAGAAACGTCAGAATACAAAGGCATTTTATACCCATGAATTTTTGGGTTTAGCCGTACAGCTTCTAAAAAGGGCTCTGCTTGCAGAACAAATAGCAGCATAGAAACAGGGCAACCTTGGCGGATGCCTCTTGACACAGAGAAAGACCTTGTACAAAGTCCATTCACCTCTACCTTCGCCGATATATCTGTATAGATAGCTGAGATCCAGCGTAAGAAATTCTGACCAAAATTCATGGATTTTAACACTTGAATCATCCAATTATGATTAACCCGATCAAACGCTTTTTCAAAGTCATATCCAAATAATGTTACACTATCATTTTTCAACTTTACGTACTCTTGTAAGCAGCGCAGAAGAATCAAATTATCAGTCATACTACGGTTAGCAATTCCACAAGCTTGTGTAACGTACACAAGTTTCGGCATCACCTGCCTCAGTCGGAATGCTAGTATTTTGCTAATTATCTTATAGTCGCAGGTCAGCAAGCTAATTGGTCGCCAATTCTTTAACATTCTTGAATCGTCTTTTTTGTACAGCAAGGATATAACAGCTTCGCTCATAGTACTGGACAAATGATTAGAAAACCATACAGCATTGAAAACTTCTACCAGGTCTTTACCAAATACGTACCAGTACTTTACATAAAATTCTTTTCCCAGGCCGTCGTAACCGGGTGACTTATTGTTTTTCATACTGTGGAGAGCACGAATTGCCTCTGGCTCTGATATAAAGCCTTCACATAGTTCCTTATCAGCATCAGTTAGACGCCGAGTTACTTTACTCAATAGAGTCTTCTGAGCATCACAGTTAGTGGGCTCATCTGCATAAAGCGCAGCATAGTACTTACGTACAGTATCAACTATTGCAACTTTGTCGGTCAGTAGTACATGGCCGTCCGTGTCTATTAGACTGGTTATTGTTCTAGCTTGGCCTGATTTTCGTTCAAATTGCTTGTACCATTCGGTACTGCCCCGTTCACAGGCCATTTCCGTTTTTCTAGCTCGTACAAACAGGCCATCTATACGGTACTGCGAGATTTGGGAGAGTTCACGGCGCAAATTGGCGATACGAACTGAGTTATCAGCTCCATCATTTGCCTCCTCGGCTTCTAGGTTAGCAAGAAGCACTTTTACTTCATTCTCTCTGCTTTTTCCAAGCCTTTGCGCTTCTTCTTTACTAAACTTACGAATTATACGTTGAAAGTGAGCTTTGGCAGTATCCCACCATGGCAGCAGGTCAGCGCCAAGTGGTTTTTGCAGTTTCCAGTAGTACCAAAAACGCTCAATTCTCTGCCTTAAAACAGTATTTTCCAAGAGACTATTATTATACACTTCCAAAAACTTCGTCCCCATCGAACAAAGTCAGGTTTTTGAAGTTGTACAGAAAGCACAGAATGATCACTTGTCAACGTTTTAGGAGCGTATTCAATTTCTAACAAAAATCGTTGCGTTTCAGGCTTGGCATAGATGCGGTCCAATCGACTACACCCTTTACCAGCTCGGTAGTAACTAAACCTTTTCTCTGTACCATTACGGTCACGCCATACGTCAGAAAAACATTCATTTTGTAGTTCATCAAAAACTGAATTTAGCTTTCGGTCGCCATCCGTTAAGACGCCTGTACGTCTATCTAATAGTGGTTCTACTACACCATTCCAATCTCCAATCAGTATCAAGTTTTCCAAATTTTCAATACGACTTAAAAACTGTTCGGCCCAAACGTCTAGGCCGTTCAGGTGTGAAGCATACACGTTCCAAAGCTCAAACTTAGAATTTCCATACTCAAAACAAAGAGACTGCACCGTGCCGTCTAGAACAGCTGTACAGCTCAATAACTTGACGGTCTGATCCTTTACAAAGAAGGCAGTACCTTCTGAATTTACAGCACCATTATTCCAAAATATTTTGCCCAAATAGGCACGTTCAATTTTTGCTTTCAGTTCTGGAGACGGATTATGAACTTCTTGTAGAGCAATTATGTCATAATTAGAAATTTCGTCCAGAATAAACTGCCATTTACGATCAAATGCATGACCTGTCAGGCCGTTCACATTATAAGAAGCAATCTTTAGAAAGACCATAATACTTAGCGCGGTTTTTGCGGCTTCCCTGAATTTTTCGTTTCCTTCTCCTGCCTCGCACCCTTTTCACTCACCAATGAGTTACTTCGACCTCTGTTTGAGGACACAGAGTTACTTCTGGTAATCGGTTTTTTCTTCTGCTGTGCAGCAGGTTTGGTTCTCTTGGCAGGAGGGTGTTCACTGCTCAGTCCACGTTTACGTATAGCCGATTCAGGCTCATCTACGTCCACCAACTCGTCGGCCTCCTCGGCAGAGGATGCAGACAGCGTTTGGTCAATCACGTGCTCAGGATCTTTATCTGGTCCCAACATTTGCTCAGAGTCGGCTACAGTACTAGATCTAGGCGCCTCTCTAGTCAACACGTCATCTACAGGAGCGGGCTCAACAAACATGCTATGGTCTATCTGACTTACAGAACTGTGTGGGCTGAGCGCCGGAAATTCCTCGTTGTCGAACAACTGTATCCCTGGGCAGGTCCACGAGGTGTGCCCTTCCTTTCCACATTTGCCACACGGTGCTTTACACTCACGTACAAAATGTCCGTTCTTTTGACAGTTGAAACATTTTAGACTCTCTTTTTGGCCTTCATACTTTGCGAAACATTTACAACCAGCAACGTACAGTACTCTGGGAATTACTTTGGCCGGTTGGCCCTGGAAAACACATGACGTATTCCGTTCTCAATTCCAGACAGTTCTGGCGGGTCAGAGTATTTGCAACGATAGACGTGTTTCGCGTTGCCAAATTGACTCATTTTAATCAGCAAATCATCAGCAATTTGCGCACCTAAGCCAAACACGGAAACTCGCAAGGAATTCTCGCGTGCCTTTTGTTTTTCTGCCTCAATCATAGACCAGATGGCCCCAATTGCGTCGCAGGGCTCAAATACTGCGCGCTTCTCGACGTCAGCCGCCGCGCACTCTACCTCTATGCAATCGATCGATTGCAACGCACTCAACACACTGCACTTTAGCGCATGGCTCTTGGCCACTAGCAAGAAACCGGGCAACTCGCCCCACGTCTGCACACTTTGCAGCACATCAGACAAAGGTAACTCGTTCACAGACAAATGAGCAGCCAATTTTAGAATAACGTCAGCAATCTGCGGAACAAAGCCAGCAGTAGTTCTGTCCGAAATCGGACGCAAGTAGACCGAACAGTCATACTTAGTTTCCCAGTTTTCACCGAGAGCTTTAGACAAGTTTTTCCTACGCTCAACTGCAACGTTTGCAGCTGCCATCATACACAGAGCTGGCTAAGCCTGTCGCACACGCACAAGAAGCACGCAGCCGGCTAGCACAACTACAAAAAAAGCAACGAACACTTACGTTAGAGTAGAATTCGAAATCAACCAAACGAAAGGAACGGAAACATCAACCAGTAAATAAATCCAAATCTTTAGTCCAAACCAAAGAAGAAACTAACAAACGTCCAAATGAAATCCAAATGAACCGAATGAACAAAAAAGAGGCTCAGTACACTCTAAAGTTATTTCATTCACTGCTTTCTTTTTGTGTGTTGTACAACTTTTTTCTTTTTTATTCGACGAAATTTTGAATTTTTGGTAATGTGGATTTCGGTCGCCAGCGCATTGGTTTGATTATTGTTCACTAGTCCCTACCGTCGCGCCGTTGGTTGCCTTGAGTCACGGCGGCTCCTGCATCTCTAGCGGTTGTAGTGGGTTCGTAACCAGTTTGACTTTAATTAGACTTAGCAAAGCCCAACCCAGGCCACCGAAAGCCACTGATGACAAGTAGATAAATCGGTACCACCATCGGGAGGGAAGCTAAAGGTGCATTCATACTTTTGTAGAAAAAGATCGACTTTTCTGTAGAGAAACTCATTTAAAGTATGAAACGCGCCCAAACGCCGCGCGAGATCTTTCCGCCGGCGACAAAAATCTACAAAAACGTAGCTAAAAACTGGACTCTTTTTTGTCGCAGGCCTTTTTCATGTTGAATTTTTAATGGCAGGAATGTGTAAGTGATATTGTTTTTAGTGCGAAACGATTACAACAATGCCTGAGAGCGCTCAACCGGCGGAAAATTAGGAAGAAGCTCGCAAAAAATATTTGTTGAGCAGAAAATTTTTATCTACTCGGAGCGACAGTTTCTCTACAGAAAAGTCGCCTGGCGATCTTTTTCTACACGAGTATGAACCCACCTTAAAGGGAGTCTGTGCGCAAGGTACAGAATCCTTTTGCACTGCTCTCGTAGAACCGACCAAGTGGTGTCAAGACCACACACAATGCCTTACTGCACGTCTACTGTAAGTGCAACTAGGCAGCGAGAACTTTAGCTTCACTTTACCCCCCACCAGTGTTCGAAGATCTGCTTCTTTCGTCCTGACTAAGCTTTAACCATGACCATACGCGTAAACTTAAACATAAGCTTAAGTTTGAGTCTAAGCTTAAGCGTTAGCTTTAGGCCAGACCATACTGAAAACCAATAGTTCCGGACTGGGGGTAGCGTTCTATAATACGTTCTATAATTGTTACTTTTCCGATCTAAATATCGTTGGTCAAAATCCCCCACTACGGGTTAGATCCAGTTTGATTGAACTTGATTGATGGGGTAGCATCAAAAATCGGTAATCCGTAATCGTATCTGACATGAACATGCGAACCGGATGGATAGTATTCTGATTCCATCTAAGGTTTAAGTTCAAGAGGCATAAGTATAAGATTTCCAGTTTACTAGGTGCCCCTGGCAAACTGCTGTGTTTAAAATTCCAAACTTGTTTTCTTAAGACTAACTAAGCCCAAGCCTGAAACCAAAACTACTACAGTATTGATTGTCGGAGGAGGGTGGATGAATCTCCTCTGAAGGTATGGTGAGAAGCCGAAATTTAAAAAATAAACGAAACATATTTTTACTTTGAATCAGCTTTTGAGCAAGTCACCTATGTTCATTCATTGTAGGATTGCCAGCCAAGTTTTATGTAACAATCAACAAACTATACAGTAAAAACAGTTCAAATTCAAACCAACAAGGCAGTGCATCTGGACCTGAACGTATTTACATACCCAATCGACTTCCACTTATCAGTCTGATTGTTGTACTGTTCTATGTAAATTTTCTCGTTCACCACGCCATTGTCTGCCAGGGCGTAGATTAACCTGTCATTGGCCAACAACTGAAAATCGTGGCGCTCCACCCCCATCGAGCCGATTGGCTCCAAAAGTCCCGTTTCTGGGCGGTACTTTCGACAACTCCTCGCTGATTGGCTAGAGAAATATCCGCCGCAAATCATAACAAATTGACCAAATGATGCGGCCGCCGCTCCGGACGGGAAGGACACGTTCAATAGGAGCCAGTTTTTCTGTCTGAAATCACTTTCTTTGCCTTATTAGTCCACTTTTACGTAGGACAGCCAGGCGCTTAACGCCGTTTATGATACTAAACTAGTGGCATCATATACGTATGGTACAAGCACAATCATGTACCTCATGGTACCTAATTTCGCAGACTCTGCTGGTACCATATATGGTACCCCTTATGCATGGCCATTGGTGCCGGTGGTACCATGTACAGTATATAAGGCATGAAATCTGAAGCAGTGTGGTGCATTTTGAAAATTTGAAACTAGGAATACTAGGTAAACCTAAAACGCTCGAAAATCAAAATAAAAACAAGTCAAAATATTATTTTTGGTTCAATAGAACAATGATGAAGTTAGTGGAGTTAAAATTTACGAAATTTGACACATTTCAAGTAAATATTTGTATTTTATTGATCAAATAAGTCAGAAATTCATTCTCTGGGCCATTGTAATTGTGGGAAAGCCGGAAATCTGAAGGTTTGCTGACTGAAAAAGCAACATAAAACTGAAAATATCAAATTAGGTAAACTTGTTCTACCTAGAAGTACCTAGTTATGTAGATTTAAAACTAGGTAAAGTAAAGCTAGGTAAAATAGAGTAACCAGCAACTAGGTAAAGTATAAATCTACATTGTAGGTACTTTTCCCGAATATTAACTAAAGTCTGTTCAAAAAATCTTTGGCGCTGTGTACATCCGACAGTGTCCCGAATTTATGCGTGGTGTGAACTACTGTTATTTTACTAGTGGATTTTTATTTTACTATTTACTAAATTTACTACAAATCCAGTCCTTCAATTTAAATTTTATTTTTGTTTTACTACCAAGCAGCTTTGATTTTACTAGTGTTGTTATGACTACTAGTCAAAGTCAAAGTTATAGTTCATACTTTTGTGATATCGCAGTCAAACGGACAGGTAGTCAAAGTCAACGTTTGACTACGTACCTTCGTTACCATAAATACGTAGTCAAACGAAGACCAGGTAGTCAAACCGTTTGACTATGACTACGTTTTGTTATAAGAGGCAGGCTTTTCAAGCATATTTTAAGCCTTTTGCTGTTTACAACAAAAATATTAAAACATTTTAAGCACTATAAAACAGGGTTGTATATTTTTCCGAAAAAAACCTCGGCCTGTTTTTTTCCAGTTTTTTTCCGGTTTTTTTCCGGTTTTTTTTCCTAAATCGCGGAAAAAACTCCAGCCCAAGTTCTGAGTATCCTAGGCTGGTTTTATGATTCCTAACGCTTTCTAGCGCCTTCCTCAGTCTTGTTAGACCAGAAATACACGTGTTACATTGATATAAATCACGAAACAGGCATGAAACAGTGCCTGACAGGTTCCATAAATAACGCTATATGCAAATTTTCTTACAGCAGTTTGCATTTTTGTTTTTTCATGCCAAATTTGGTCTTTTTTGTTGTTTTTCTAACAGTTTTGAGTCAGTATGGCCTATTATACATAGCAAAAGTCCATTTTTTTAACGAAAAATGACGTAAATTAGCTATTTTTAGCTTGAGTTTTTTTCCGCGATTTATGTTTTTTTCCGACCCTTAGGAAAAAAACCGGTTTTTTTCCGGAAAAAAACAGTTTTTTTCCAGTGTTTTTTTCCCACCTCACATCCCTGCTATAAAACATCCAACAAAGACTTCTCCAAAATTGTGAAACAATGAAGGGTCAGTCAATAGTGAATCTCTGCTTGATGCAAGTTCTGCAGTTCCACCAAATCAGGATTAAAATTATGACATTTGGTAGAATACACTATTGAGTTAGAAAAAGTCAAAAATTTTCTTGGCTTCACACACAAACAGCATTTTATTCTATTTTACGGCGCTTTTTTGCCTAGCAGGTTGTTTTTGTTTACAATGAAAATTTTGAAGAGAAAAACAATGATTCTGTGATACCTTTAAAACTGATACTTTTTAGGTGTTAACTACTGTATATTTCTGGATAAATGATTTTTTGATTTAGTCACAAGCTTTTTTGACTGACGTTTGGTGACTGAAAACATGATAAATCGCTGAAAATGTCAATTTGGCTCTGTTTCTAAAAGTAGTCAAAGTAGTCAAACCAGTGCTCATCATAGTCAAATGGTTTGACTACAATATAGTCAAATTTGACCACTTGGGTATTGTACTCAAACCAGCGGTAGTCATAGTCATAGTCAAACGGAAAATTTGGTATTGTAACAACACTAGATTTTACTAATTTTTGTTTTACTAATAATCTTACTAATTTTACTACTATTTTACTACGATTTTACTAGTCATTAGGGGCAATTTTGCAGCAATGATGTCAACATCTTATGAATAGTTAATGTTGGTGCTAAATAGTTGCTAAATTTGATCATGATATGAAGTTCTCAAGAACTTTAGAGACAAAAACTACGTATGTGAAATTCGACCGACAAAAGTGCGTCCACCACACATTTTTTATTGCAAAATTGATCAAGAATTTTGCTGGAATTCACCAAAAACTAGTAAAATAGTAGTAAAATTTTCATTTTACTATTGACGGTCTTTGTTAATTTAATTTAATTTTTACTTTACTATTGGCTCTTAATTTTACTTTTTACTATTATTTTACTACTAGTAAAATACCACTAGTATTACTAATTTTTGTTTTACTATACAATAGTAAAATAACAGTAGTGTGAACCCCATAAATGTATATATGGATCTGTTCCTCTCATCAGCGAGACTACTATACTGTTCCCGAAATTTGCATATTGAACTTTAGTTAGAAGCAAGAGGCCTGACAAAAAAATCGACTTTTTTGCCAAAACGCCAATTTTTGTGCCGATACCAGATTCGCATTCCCCAACCTTCAGGCATCTCGAAAATACTACCATATATGGGTCTACGAGCAACCCTACCAAAGTTACACTCGATTTTCTAACGCCAACAAGGGGTCAAAATTTTGCTCTCCCATAGTTAAGCACAAAAATTCATTCAAGATCGAACACATGAGGTTTTTTCCTCCAACCAATTTCAGCTTCACGGTTCTATATTATTTCGGACATCCTGAATCCAGCGGTCGCACTGGTTGTGCTAGATTTGTGCCACTTTGATTTTTGCTAGAAATTTGACCTCGAAGTTAGGGTGTACACCTGAATTTCAGAAAGGCATAGCCCAACGTATCTTGTGTGGCCTTGGTCAAAACCCCATTCATGTATATATGGATGTGTTCCTCTCATCAACGAGATTTCTATACTGTTCTCATAATTTGCATATTGTACTTTGCTTAGAAGAAAGGAGCCTGACAAAGAAATCGATTCCTCAACCTTCAGGCATCTCGAAAATACTACCATATATAAGCCTACGATCAACTCTACCAGAGTTACAGTCGATTTTCTAAAGCCGACAAGACACCAACACTTTTTGAAATTTAGGTGGACACCCTAACTTCGAGGTCAAATTTCTAGCAAAAATCAAAGTTGTAGAGCAAAACCAGTGTGACCGCTGGATTCAGCATGTCCGAAATAATATAGAACCGTGAAGCTGAAATTGGTTGGAGGAAAAAAAAACCCCATGTGTTCGATCTTGAATGAATTTTTGTGCTTAACTATGGGAGAGCAAAATTTTGACCCCTTGTTGACGTTAGAAAATCGAGTGTAACTTTGGTAGGGTTGCTTGTAGACCCATATATGGTAGTATTTTCGAGATGCCTGAAGGTTGGGGAATGCGATTCTGGTATCGGCACAAACATTGGCACTTTGCCAAAAAAGTCGATTTTATTGTCAGGCTCCTTTCTTCTAAACAAAGTACAATATGCAAATTTCGAGAACAGTATAGCAATCTCGTTGATGCGAGGAACAGATCCATATGTACATGTATGTGGTTTTGACCAGGGCCACACAAGATACGTTGGGTTATGCCTTTCTGAAATTCAGGTGGACACCCTAAATTCGAGGTCAAATTTCTAGCAGAAATCAAAGTGGTAGAGCAAAACCAGTTTGACCGCTGGATTCAGGATGTCCGAAATAATATAGAACCGTGAAGCTGAAATTGGTTGGAGGAAAAAAAACCCCATGTGTTCGATCTTGAATGAATTTTTGTGCTTAACTATGGGAGAGCAAAATTTTGACCCCTTGTTGACGTTAGAAAATCGAGTGTAACTTTGGTAGGGTTGCTCGTAGACCCATATATGGTAGTGTTTTCGAGATGCCTGAAGGTTGGGGAATGCGAATCTGGTATCGGCACAAAAATTGGCGCTTTGCCAAAAAAATTCGATTTTTTGTCAGGCCTCTTGCTTCTAACTAAAGTTCAATATGCAAATTTCGGGAACAGTATAGTAGTCTCGTTGATGAGAGGAACAGATCCATATACTTGTATACATGTATGGGGTTCACACCATGCATAAATTCGGGACACTGCCGGATGTACCCAGCGCCAAAGATTTTTGAACAGACTTTAGGTAATACTAGGTATACCTAGTTACCTAGATAAAAAGTGCACCACACTGATCTGAAGGAAGTGGTGCCATATATTCCAAAATGCAATGCGTACTTTACGTAATGATGCGCAACAGTAACCAGTACGTACAGCTATACCAGTGTCAAGGTAGGGTAGCGGGACCATTTAACATGCATTTCGCGAGAAAGTCAGCTTACGGGGGGCAAGGGGG
>JASANB010000632.1:0-34229 GCA_030248155.1 Sabatieria punctata | reverse complement strand
TAGAGGCATACAGCAGTTTTTTCTGAATATAATAGTTTTTCTATACAAATGGGAAAATAGGCATCTATTCGAGTTATTGCGAATTTGCATAATTATATACAGTATAGATCAAAAAAATGTCCCATCGCTTTTTCGGCCTTCACTCAAACATTTCGTTCTCAGTCATTTCTTTACCGATTTGGCTCAAATTTTCAGCAAAAAATTAACAACATGGTTGGCTAAATATTCTGCAAGTGTGGTGCCAAAATTCCGACTCATACTGGTTTTATGACCCGAAAACTAGGAATGAGGGTGGTCCACGCAAATTTAATTTTTTTCGGTAATACAAGGAGTACAGGCCTGAAACTAGCAGGAATGATTGGTGTTGCTATTGGGCATAACATACTAAGCGGGCAGCCCTGTAGCTCAAAGGGCACTAAAATGGGGGAATTTCAAAAACATGACGAAATATGACTTTTTTCGTAAAACCGGCAAAATGACGATTCTAAAGATTTTCAATTTTCAAAAAACGCTGCAGGGATGGTTACTATGGTGTGGAACAGAGCTTAAATATCAGGTTCATTTATTTGTCGAACTTCCTGCTACAATCTATGTTGATTAACAACAGATTCAGTGCTTTGATTCTAGAAGGTGCAGATTTCTTAACTATAGGATTTTCACTCATGTTTTTGAAATTCCCCCATTTTAGTGCCCTTTGAGCTACGGGGATGCCCGCTTACTATGTTATGCCCAATAGCAACATCAATCATTCCTGCAAGTTTCAGGACTGTACTCCTTGTATTACCGAAAAAAAATAAATTTGCATGGACCACCCTCATTCCTAGTTTTCGGGTCATAAAACCAGTATGAGTCGGAATTTTGGCACTAAACTTGCAGAATATTTAGCCAACCATGTTGTTAATTTTTGCTGAAAATTTGAGCCAAATCGGTAAAGAAATGACTGAGAACGAAATGTTTGAGTGAAGGCCGAAAAAGCGATGGGACATTTTTTTGATCTATACTGTATATAAATAAACAGTAGAGCAGGTTGAATTGAATGATTTAAAGAGACAAAATCGTGATCAATCGATATTCCGGGATCGGGGACAAAAAATCACAGTAAATTTTATACTGATTCTGAAAGCTGATAATGTGAGCTGTCGAATGCTGCGTAGCACGAGTCTGAGCCAGGCAGCCCTCCCTCCAGAGAAACACTCAATTACATGAAAACTGACAGAATCATGATCAATCGATGTTTTGCGATCGATTACTTTGAAACAACAAGAATCGGCATTAATTTTATTACAGATTAAAAATAACGAAACGTCCTACAACCTGAAAAAAATACGAATGCGCATGTACGCATGGTTCAGTGAATTAAAATACAAGAGCGAACACAAATTGTTTGTATAAAATCAGTTGTTTGTGTTTGTTCTTCCAAAATGAAGAGCGTGATTTGGAAAGGTTTGAATATATCGACTGAGACAGTTTCAGGTTGAATCAAGCACAAACTTTCCAACGGAGGCCGGGCTTGCATCATCTGCAGCTGGCTTTGCAGCTCTATCGTTCGGGTTGGGAAAGCTGTTTGGTTTAGAGCACAGCACCGTTGTGCGATTGGCACGACTCGGTCAGTTCAGTTCGTTGGTGCTCTTTTTCTGTGCATCCGTATTCTTACCCGTCTGTAGTTGTGTCGCCCATTGGCGGCGTCCTGTCGAAAAATGCCTGCTGTAGAGAAGTACGTTTGCTTTGGTCTGTTCAGGCTCTGGCAGTGCATGTCGCAGTCTCTCGTCCGGATTCTGTCACTGGTTGGCAGGCAAGGCTGATGACGGGTCGGACTGCTTATGTCAGGTAATGTTTACTGTACGTACAAAGTAGACCTGTTGCGTTTGCAGACGTTGGCCGGTGCAGACCACTGGTCTGAGTTGCGGGCTGTAATCGCAGTGGTGAGCAGTGATTCTAAGGCGGTGCCCAGCTCCGTGGGAATGCAGTGCAGCGTGGAAACCAGTCAATTTCTCAACAAAAGAGTGGAAGTGTGCGTTCCGGAACACGTGCAACAACTGAAGGAAGCTATCGAGAAGAAAGATTTTGAAGCGCTGGCCAAAGTAACCATGAAGGACAGCAATCAACTTCATGCAGTGTGTCTTGATTCGTTCCCTCCGATGCAGGTTCTGTTTACTTTCCGTCTTGTTCTTACGTACTGTGCAATGTATATGCGCATTTCAAACAAACCAATAATTTCTATCTGACTGTCTGCTTTCCAAAAGTAACTAGCTACGGTCACAATTGACATGTGTAGGTAGGCAGTTTCAGTATCTCTCCGACAGTTCGTGGCATTTGATTAGAGTGGTGACGGCTTACAACCAGCTGAAGCAAGCTTTCCGGGTGGCTTACACATTCGACGCCGGAGCCAACTGTTGTCTGCTGCTGGAGCAGAGCCACCTGGTCGACTTCATCACCTACCTGCTGCATTACTGTCCGCCGTCGTTGGATTCTAGTGCAGAGAAGAGATTCATTCGTGGCATCGGCGTCGATGGCGTCTACTCCAACTTCGACCGACCGCTGTTGAACGGCGTGGAGCCGGTGGCCGATTCGATCCAATACGTAATTGTCAGCAAGGTGGGAGCTGGGCCCGCTCTCGCCAGTAGCGCTACTTAGTTGTGTTCTGTCGCTACTCTACACGCAATGTTTTGTATGCCTATGGCCCACAGTAAATACAGTACTTTACTCCCGGTTTTTATCACTTACATGTACAGTTCTACAGTGCGTGATTTCTCGACTAGCGTGTTGGTACCGTTGCCATATTTGGTATCGATTCATCTTTAACCTTTCAGTTGATACCTTATAGTACAAGGTTTTCTATAACCCAAGCGTAACACCAAGAATGCTCGCCGGCTCGCAGCAGCCAGTTGAACGCAACAAGCACTGTAATATAGCGGACGTCATTTTTGCGCCTTGGCAATTGTATCCGTGACCATGTTGTACTGTAGCTGGTTGCGGCGAGCAGACGACGCATTGTTTCTCTTATTCATTCATTTTTTGCTATCGCTGAAGGTACCGTTTTCTGTACAGTACCTGTAGATGAGTTGAGAAATCGGTACCTGCTCTAGCGATTAGATCCCATTTTTCATTATTTTGGTCTTAACGGCTTTTGTGTTAAGGTGTTTTGTACAAGGTGTCTGCCTACTAGTTCAGTGTTTCCGTTGGGTTACCAAGCACTGGTATTTGCGCGGTACAAGCGTGATACCGACTATCGGCTGCAGATTGGGAGCTGTCTGACCGTCTGGAACAGCCAAACTAAACTTCTGCAGCAGTGAGGAGAAGATGAGGAAGAGTTCCATTCTGGCCAGACTCTCTCCCAGACACATCCGCTTGCCGAGACTGAATGGAATCAGCTGCTCCACTTTCCTTAATGTCTTTCCGTCGGCTTCCAGAAATCGGTCCGGATTGAATTTATCTGGCGACGGAAACAGAGTCGGGTCTGTGTGTACGGAAGATATCTGAGGAATGACTGTGGTGCCTTTCTGGATTAAGTGACCGCCCAGCCACGTATCTTGCGTGGTTTTGTGTTGTAGATTAAAAGGAAATATGTTGGCCGCGCGCTGCACTTCTTGAACTGTAGCTGCAGTGTAGGGCATCGAAGTGCGGTCCCGCATAGAAACCGGGCGGTCACCAAGTTTCTCGTCGATTTCATCCTGAACTTTCTTCTGGATTTCTGGGTGGTGCAGCATAAAGGCGATACCCCAACGCAGCGTGGTTACTGTAGTTTCCATGCCTGCTGCCCAGAGATCCCCCAGCACGTTTCGCAGCTGCGTTTCTCTGAAAGTTCCTGTTCTGCCTGCTGTGCATTCTAGGCAAGCAGCAGTCTTACGTAAAGTATCCCATGTCTTCGCCGGCTTTCTTCCTTTTCTCCATTTCTTTCAGATAGGCGTGACAAAAGTCGGTCGGCTCGTCGTCCATTCGAAATTCCTTCTTATGCTCTTCGATTTGTTTCTCGAGAAATATCTGGATTTTTCGGGCGTAGTCCCAATAATTCTTGTAACCGAACCCGCCGGCAATCGGTAAATGCCGCAGCCAAGGGTATTTGTCTAACAGCATCTGCAGTGTAACTTGCTCTCTGTACGTAAAGTATGGTGCAGTAATGCTTACCATTTTTAGACTGGAAACCTCGCGAAATTCATCTTCTAACATGCTTTTGAGCTTGAAAAAGCTGGGGTCATCCTTAGCGAACCCCTTGCCCATAATCAGATTGTTGATGATATTTCCGACACACAAATGAATGTCCACCTCTAGATCCAGAACTGCCTGGCCACCAGGTCCTACAGCTTTGGATACGGCTTCCATGAACCGGTCGCTCTCTTCCATTATTTTCGCCTCCATTATATTCCTTCCCAATCCGAAGTTCCTGAGAACGTGTAGACTGAACCGTCGCTGGTCTTTCCACCGAGGGCCCTCGGACAAAATAATGCCGTTTCCCATAGCATCGTCAGCGTACATAGTAAATACAAAACCGAGGTAGCGACCGGCATATACGTCAGCTAAATTACAACACTGGGATTTTGGAAACTGGTTTTCTCATAGTTAAATGTACGGTACACGCATGTACTGTTTGAATTATCAACTCTTCTCCAGTCGTACTAGAAACTCACCGTTCTTTACCAGAGCCTCCTTAATCAGGTTGAAGTCGGTCACTAAGACCACCGGTTTCGGAATCCAAATAGTCAAGACCGGGCCGTATTGTTTGGACCATTTTACCACGGTCTTTTGCGGACCGGAAGGATCAAGCTGCAACAGGTTGCCGAATATCGGCAGTGGAAGTGGCCCTGGTGGTAGCTTTTTGCGCTCCTCCTCCAGGTTTTTCCACCAGTACAGGAAAAGAAAGAGAGAAAGTAGCAGCAGATAAACTATCATGGCACTGGCAAGAAACTGACCGCCTTTCAAACTTTCATAAGACAAGGTTTGTGTGTCTTGGAAGCCTCTCTTGGCAGTGATGTGATAAGTGGATGTCATGTTTGCTTTTATGTCTATCAGCTGGACTCAGTTCGTCTGCACTGTTAAAATATGTTTAAACCAGTTGATAAGGTTTAGCAGCGCAAAATGTTTGACCGTTTTGCACATACTTTTACTGCAAAACCTCTGGCACAAGCCTGTACATTGAGCCAGATGTTTGCACAACAACAACAACTCCTCAATTTCTTCCACTCGACATGCATTCAGCAAGCAGCAAGATGGCCGTCGTAAGTTGCAGCATAGAACACGTGTGCAATTTGTCGGGTGGTTTGCGGTGTCCTTGGCTTAAAAGCTCAAGGCTGTGGCAGAGAATAGTTCCAAGCTGACCGGCAATCGGTTACGCCTCACCGATCCATTGCTCACTCACCGGTCCGTCCATTTCCGTCCGCCGTGTCACGTGCAGAGTGATTACGGCATCTTAACACAGCAAATGGCCTGCGACCAATGGGCCGTCGCCGGCCGGTCAGCGGCGAAAACGTTCTGATCTTGACCCGAGCACTCAGAGGTCATCAGAGTAAACAAGTGGCCCCCACTCTCCGACCGACAGTTGCTCACCTCGGACACTCCTGCTGCTGCCGCTCACGTGCCCTCTCTCTCTACTACGGTACTGCTTTAACAGACCAAACGGGTGTCTCTGCTATGGCCTCCTTCACAAACGGTCTCTTCTTCCTCTCACTGGTAAGGCTACTGTACTGCATGCTATTTTAATTTGTGTTTACCAAGCTCACTGTTGAAACTGTACTTCTAACCTAAACTGTATCACTATGTGCCTCTGTCTTCTAATGCTATGTTGCGTCGTTATGCATGGATGGATGGATTGTCCAGCCAGGGCGAGGAGGCCACCCGATGGGTCCATCACTAGCTGCATGCTAAGTGGCGTATCCAGGATTTTGCAAGGGGGTGTAAAATTTTAAAAGTGCCTGGTTGGTCCAGGGTAAGAAAATTCAGCATAATTAGCCTTAAAAACGCGTTTTAAAGGCATTCCTGGCATAAAATTAAGAGAAATTACAAGTTTCAGCAGTTTAAAGTGGTCTGAAAAAGGGCGAGAAATTTTTGAAAATTTGGGCTTCAAAACCGCATTCTGAGCTTAAAATAGATAGTTTTAGTACATAATTCGTTAGTTTCTCTTATCTTTGACAGACTTTCTCTTCCTACCTCCACAGCAAAGGGTGGTGTACCCACCCTACACCCCCTGGATACGCCACTGTTCATGTTTGACTGTCTGCTCCCCTGCCAGTGGGGCTTTATATCGACTGCTTTCAACGGTTTCGAACGTCCAAACAACCACTCTAGCTGATGCCGGGGACGCCGTGACGCATGTTCGATTATACGTACTAACGCAGCAATCAAATTTCAGATCGGGCTTACGTGGTCTCAAATAGCATTCGACAATTCAGTTATCGGTAAGTTTTGGGAAGTTGTCGATGGTCGATTCTATGTGCTTTGTCTGTTGTAGGAGAACCGCAGATCGAGTGTCTGTCTCATCAGGTGTCGGTCAAGTTCCAGACCAAGAACCCTTTCCAGGGCCACGTGTTTGTGCGCGGTCATTACAGCGACAACGACTGTCACAAAGATTACATTCTCAATCGCGACAACAGCGGTTTCGTGGATGTGCCGTTTGAAAAATGCGGAATGCGTCGACAGAGATCTGTAAGTTGACGCTTTCTAGCTAAAAGTGCTTCTCTTTTCCTGCTGTAAAAGCGCCAAGTACGTGCAGTTTCTTGCACAAAACCCGACCGTTTTTGTAGTGCAATAACTGGCTGGTTTTATGATTGTCTACTAAGAGGGCTGAGTGATTAGTAGGTTGGTGCGAATGGTCCATAAAGTACAAGTTGACTGTCTCGCCTATGAACTTAACCTTGAGGAGGGGAGGGTTTTGGTGTAAAATCGCACGCAAATCAGCACTTGATCACCGTTGGTGACCTCTTGCGTAGCCTAAACAATCTGCATTCCCGCATGTATAATCGCATTACAACTACTGTACATCTGAACAGCCCTCACTGCTCTTGGGAAGAGCTCTTAATTGCCACTTGTGAGCCTAAAGAATGACGCTTATTTTGTGGTCGGCACAAAAGGTTAATAGGCGTGAATAGTGCGGAGGTCACTCACTGGTCACTCAACAAAGCCGCGGCCCAAATCGGCAGTTCTATGCCGTTTCCCGTTTTGGCGTTTTTTATCCTGCAAGAATGAACACTACTAGTCTAGCGCAGAAACCGAACACTAGCAAGCAAACCAATATATTTCAGGCAAATCCAAAAGGCATGACCATGAGTGCAACGATTGTTGTCACTTTCCATCGCACTTTCATCACTCACTTGGACAAAGCCTACCAAATCGACTGTTTTTATCTGGAAGAGGAAAAAGTGGTAACACAGAACATTCAAGTCAGGTTAGCTTTCTAGCTAGCAGAAAACTGCAGTGTTACGTGTGTGTACGCTGCTTTCAGCATGTTGCCAACAACGGATCTAGATATGAACCCACCAATGCCAACATGTAAATACGAAGTTTTGCTGGGAGGCCCGGACGGTATTGCCATGAAGTATGCCATGGTTGGAGATAAGGTTTACCACAAGTGGACATGCGATTATCCCATGCCTGGTAATTTAATAACAAACTAAGTGAAACATGTTCCGATCGAATTTAGTAGCACTTCACGACGTATACTAAGCGGTACTGCAGTGCCACCATTACCGTGAATACCGGTACCTTGACGGTACAAGCACCATTAAACGCATGCCGTTTTGTGCGTAACTGCAAAAGTTTACTTTCAGATATGTACTGCATGCTGGTACACAGCTGCACAGTGGATGATGGAGAAACTGCGCAATTCGAAGGCATAGATGACAAGGGGTACCTTTTTTTCTTCTCAGCTACACTAAGTAGTAGGTACAACTTTCAGTTGCGTCAAAGATACGGTCCTGCTGGAAGAAGTAACCTACGTCACCGATTTAACAGCCGGATCCGGTTCGTCTGTGTTCAAGTTTGCCGACAAAGCTCACGTCTACTTTACGTGTCAGATTAAGCTCAGTCTCAAGAACCAACATCCGAACGGAGAGTGTCCCGTGAGTGCAAAATGATTTTACAATCAAACACTCGGCAAAGCGAGTACAAACGTTTGGATTGACTAACTCCTAACTCTAATCTTCTGCACCTCGGTGAACCCTCAATCGAGGGTTGAGTTGACGTACTTTCGTTATACAAGCAAAGGAAACATTTTCAGAGGCCAAAATGCAACAAAACCGAAAAGCAGAGACGGCGCAGACGCCGACGCAGTGAACACACAACTACTAGCAGTCCAAGTGAAGTGGACGTCGTGGCACAGCCAGTGCTCGTCTTAGACATTGAAGATGCTGCAGCTTTAGGCTCTTCCGGTAAAATGCCAGCCACTTGTTTATTGATAACTGCTGCCCAAAAATTGTAACCACCTTCGGTCTCAAACTCTAGTCGAGATTTATGTAGGGAGATATGTATTTAGTTAGGTAGTAATTTATGTAGGTTAAAAAATTGAAATAGCTCTAAGAATAATATAAATATTGGTATATAGAACCAGGCACAAATGCCATAAAATAATAGTGGTTCGTAATGGAGTCACCTTTTTGTGGGAGTTAAGAAAATTTCTGTGCAAATTTTGCCCTTTTCAGTTGCTACCCTTTTAAGAAAGACATACACTGTTGAAAATTTCAGCATTAAAATTATCCAAATTCCATCTGAGACTACTGTAAAACACTACACTAAGCACCATTTGGGCTACAACAAGTGGGCAAGAAAGAAACAAATATAGAGCTTTTAAAAATGATACGGCTTTAAAAAATGCGGCACGCTTTGGTACAGAAGTTTTTAGTAAATAGTTTTAGTGCCCTGTTGTTCTTCCCAACAAGAACAAAAAGTCGAAAAGTTCCTGTTCCGGCACCCCTGAGCACCGTAAGCGGAATTCCGGGCAATCGCTAGTCCCATCCCATCTCCTAACTTGGGGTGAGAGAGAGCAGGGGCGCGGGATTTGGAAAGTGGGAATAAGCCTGAATCGATTTAAAGTCAAACGTTCTTTCTTTCAAAGATAGTTCATTAGACTTTTTCCAGGATCTGGCCGTCGAGGACTGCATCGGTTACCGTATCTGCCGAGTGTGTTGACAGCCGACAGTCCAGTGAACGGTGTTTGTCTGTCGTCCGTCAGCTTTGGAGTGTTGATGGCAGCCGCTCTTTTGTCTTGTCTCACTGCTGTCATGTTTGCATTCATTTACTGTCTCAGAACCAGATTCAATAAGTCCTAATCAATGTTCCTGGCTGAGAAAATCGCCAATTTTGGGTTGCCCACCAAAAAAGCTGACTTTCAGCGTCAGCGTAAAAACCTTTTAGTGCACGGTAACCATTTTCAAATCGTTGAAAGTCTCCAGCCGCCGATCAAGAAAATCTGTAAGCCGCTGAATACCGCTTGAATTTAGCTAAAATTGCTGATTTTCTCAGAGAATGGCATTTCACTTCTGCGAACCAAATCTTTGCCGTTTTGGTATTGCACAGTGGCGTACCCAGCATTTTGCAAGGGTGGAGTGTAAAATTTTGAAGCCCAACAAGAGCGAGAAAAATTGCCTTAAAAACGTGTTTTAAAAAGCACTCTGAGCTTAAAATTGACAGAAATTACAAATTTTAGTAGTTTTAAAGTGGCCTGGTTGGGCTTCTGCCCGACCAGGGCGAGAAATTTTTGAAAATTTAGCCTTCGAAAACGCATTTAAAAGGTATTCTGAGCATGAAATAGACAGTTTTAGTACGTAATTAATCCATTCCTCTTATTTTGTCTAATTTTTCCTTCCTACGTCCACATCAAAGGGGGGTGTACACACGTTACACCCCCTGGGTTGGGTACGCTACTGGTATTTCACCGATTTTGCATGTGGTGTTTCCATGATCTGTGTATGTGAAGTGGGTATCTTAGTAGCTACGTGATTTGTAGATTTGTATGTGTGCGTACTTGTTATTTTGATCGAGTTACGTTGCGTCCCTCTTCGTATTGTGCAGAACAGAAAGGTTTTCGTTAATGCCAAGCTGGAATTACAAATAAATAAGGTGTTCCATTTGTACGTAAAAACCTCAAACGGAAAAATCATCTCAGCATATATGTACAGGATCTCGAAATGACAGTAAATGCATACAAAAAGAGTAAAATTGATATTTTACTGCTTGATTACCGGTTTTACGAATTTTTTAATCGTTCTCTGGTCAGAATAGTTACAGACAAACTCATCATTTACAACGAGCCCCAAAGAAAAGCAATTCAGACTGACTTGATCAAAAATTATCGGTAGATACAGTTGGAGTTGGCTCAATTCCTGGGCCGTTCTATAGCGGTAGCTTGGACGGCAGTACCGAGAAATATCTTCCTGGCTTTCGGTTCCTCAATTTTGGCTTCCCCAATATCGGTGATTTTCGGGTAGACGACCCTCTTTTTGTCCAGGGTCTCCTGCGACCACAGAACCATCTTAACGAGAGTTTCAATTCCAGTAGAGCCACTGTTGGGGCTCTGCGCGTTCAGAACAGCAGCGTTGACTTCGTTGGCTACCTGGTGTCTGTGAGACGGCTGCATCAAGTAGCCGAACGGAGAGTCGGCCGGCTTATCGAAAGCCAACAGAGACAGCGTCTTCTCAATCTCCTCCAGACACTTGGGGTTCTCCTCCCCTTTCTCGGCCAGATGTTCCTGTGCGAACTCCAGTGCCTCTTCGGCTTGATCCTCGCGCACAAGCTCGATCAGCGTTTGCTGCAGCAGTCGGAAGTGAAGGAACCGATTGTCATCTAGCAGTTCGGGAGCCAATTCGTTGATCAGTTCGATTGCCTGGCTTATGCGGCCGTCGTGAATGGCCGCTTTGATCTGGATGCGTGCGTCCAGATTGGCCTCGCCTTCCGAAGACGTGAACGGCATTCGTGCCTCCTCGCGGAACTTCTCCGCGGCGTCCTTGTATCCCTCAGTCAGCAAGTAATTCATCACCAGCCGGTTCATGTCCTCCGGATTCACACGGAACTCGCCTAACCAACTGCTGCCGCCGTTATCCTCTTCCTCCGGTTCTGATGACGCACTCGCCATTAAATCACCACGTAGTGTTGACAGCACTGTTGCTTTCACTGATCACATGAATAAGCAGAAAAAAGGCCCGCGTAGTCTCAACGCGGGCGGGCACAAGTCGCCTCCCCAAGAAGTTGGAAAGTCGGAAAATGGAAAATATAAAAAACGGAAAACGCTTCCCAATAATTTGGAAATTAGGAAAACATGCATATAACAACCAACATCACCGGCTGCAAAAAATTTGCATATCTCTTACGGGCAGACCGTGCACCAATTGGTGCACGCGACAATTTTTCATCACGCATTTGCCGATCAGCTTCGCACGGGTTCATCACGCAAAGCCGATCAGATTCGCAAAATTTAAACCTCGATCAGCTTCGCATTTGCGTTATGACTCTTTCCATCACGCAGCGTTTTCATCGGACAAATTTTTTCAGCTTTGCACGGGTTCATCACGCAAGCCGATCAGCTTCGCAAAATTTAAACCTCGATCAGCTTCGCATTTGCGTTATGACTCTTTCCATCACGCAGCGTTTTCATTGGACAAATTTAATCAGCTTCGCACGGGTTCATCACGCATTTTCCAGGCCAAAAATTCGAATTGGCTCATCGGACATTTGACGGCCCTGCGCGAGAGGGATATCAGTAACGCCGGCAATTCGGCAACGGTATGAGATCCCGCCATCACAATAGACTCATATGTCTTTCCAAAAGTTCCACAACGGAAGAATGGCTATTTCGGAGTTTTCGTCTGTGCTTTTGCTGCGTTCATGTCATCTGATTGTCGGATTTTAGCTGCACAAGTGCCTATTCTAACAGCAGTTGAGCACTTACATGCACTATGCATGCACATATATCGTAAACTTCACTTACAGGCTGGTATAGCACTGGAGGCAGCTTTGTGCCTACCTATCTTTTTCTGCACAAGACCTTTTGTCCTTTTGGTCATCACTGTGACTACGTACTGACGCTGCCTGCAATTTAGAAATCGACTTCTGACATCTATGCTCAAAGAAAAATAACCCTATTTACAGTCATAAACGCGTCTCCAAATCTGTTTTAGCTTAGATTTAGATTTGTTGTCACGAAAAGGCAGTGATGACAGGTAGATAAATGGGATGGACTTTGTGGATTTGGAACCCCAAAGGAACCGTAGTTTAAAATTTCACAAAATTTTGTTTGCAAATTCTGGGGGCACACTTGGTGACCACGGTTTCGGACCATTCCATTCCCCGCATCCGCCGACCACCCTAACTTTAAGCCAAGCTGTCGCTGACCTCCACTGAAAGTTTACATCATTTCTGAATAAGAATTGCGCTAGAAATCTTTGACAGTGAGTAAGCTACTGTATATGAATCTAAAACTCATCATAGTCGGGGTTCGTGCCAATCTGGAGATCCAAAATCTCCTGACGTTCTTTGAAACTTGAAACTTTATATGAACCGCATGATATAGCCAAGTGGCTAGTCGCATGTAAAACATGACACGAGTGGTGTTTCCGATCAAATTAAAATTAAATAACAAAATTAAGAGTCGTTCTCTGGTCAGATCGCGTTTTGGTCCTTTGCCCTATTCAGACCCAAAATTGAAACTTTGAGCTAGAGAGCTGTAAGTTGGTACACTAATAGATACTTATGAGTTATCTTTCAGCTGCAGAGGATTAATGGATCTGACGCTCCTGTCCTGAGATATAGCCTTCCGAAAATCGGTCTGCTTAACTATGGGACCAAAATTTCAAACTCGAATTTCTCGCTTCATACTCGGAATTCGGACCTAAAAATTGGGGGTTTTAGAGTACTTTTAGACTGCTTTAAGAAACTTTCGTCAAATTTTCGTTTTCAGAAAACAAAATTTTTTTTCGCCCCCTTTGCGCCCCCTAGCTCGTCTGGAACCCCCCCAACCCAGTTTTTTATTTCAGAAAAAATGTTGCGCTATCAATTACCTACCGTTTGGTGTGAAGCATTGTTTGCTCAGACCCGAAAAACGTGAGAAAATTGAGATCAAACATGTCCCGGTCGCAAAATTTTCGCACTTTTCTCAGGTCAAATATTTCCAAGTCCGGTTTTCCACCTACTAGTACGAATTCGGACTTAAAAATTGGGGGTTTTAGAGTACTTTTTGACTGCTTTAAGAAATGTTTGTCAAATTTTCGTTTTCAGAAAAAATTTTTTCGCCCCCTTTGCGCCCCTAGCTCGTCTGGAACCCCCCAACCCAGTTTTTTTATTTAAGATATATGTTGCGATATCAATTACCTACCGTTTGGTGTGAAGCATTGTTTGCTCAGACCCGAAAAACGTGAGAAAATTGAGGTCAAACATGTCCCGGTCGCAAAATTTTCGCACTTTTCTCAGGTCAAATATTTCCAAGTCCGGTTTTCCACCTACTAGTACGAATTCGGACTTAAAAATTGGGGGGTTTAGAGTACTTTTAGACTGCTTTAAGAAATTTTTGTCAAATTTTTGTTTTCAGAAAAAAAATTTTTTTTCGCCCCCTTTGCGCCCCCTAGCTCGTCTGGAACCCCCAACCCAGTTTTTTTTTATTTCAGAAAAATGTTGCGCTATCAATTACCTCAAAAGGGGCAAAAAATTTTTTTTCTGAAAACGAAAATTTGACAAAAATTTCTGAAAGCAGTCTCAAAGTACTCTAAAACCCCCAATTTTTAAGTCCGAATTCGTACTAGTAGGTGGAAAACCGGACTTGGAAATATTTGACCTGAGAAAAGTGCGAAAATTTTGCGACCGGGACATGTTTGACCTCAATTTTCTCACGTTTTTCGGGTCTGAGCAAACACTGCTTCTCACCAAAGTGTAGGTAAATGATAGCGGAAGATTTTTCTGAAGTAAAAAAAACTGGTTTGGGGGGTTCCAGACGAGCTAGGGGGCGCAAAGGGGGCGAAAAAATTTTTTTTTCTGAAAACGAAAATTTGACAAAAATTTCTTAAAGCAGTCTAAAAGTACTCTAAAACCACCAATTTTTAAGTCCGAATTCGTACTAAAGTCTGTTCAAAAATCTTTGGCGCTGGGTACATCCGGCAGTGTCCCGAATTTATGCGTGCTGTGAACCCCAGACATGTATATATGGATCTGTTCCTCTCATCAACGAGACTACTATATTGTTCTCGAAATTTGCATATTGAACTTTATTTAGAAGCAAGAAGCCTGACAAAAAATTCGACTTTTTTGGCAAAGCGCCAATTTTTGTGCCGATACATTATTCGCATTCCCCAACCTTCAGGCATCTCGAAAATACTACCATATATGGATCTACGATCAACCGTATCAAAGTTACACTCGAGTTTCTAACGCTGACAAGCGGTCAAAATTTTGCTCTCCCATAGTTAAGCACAAAAATTCATTCAAGATCGAACACATGGGGGTTTTTTCCTTCCAACCAATTTCAGCTTCACGTTTCTATATTATTTCGGACATGCTGAATCCAGCGGTCATACTGGTTTTGCTCTCCGACTTGGATTTTTGCTAGAAATTTGACCTCGAAGTTAGGGTGTCCACCTGAATTTCAGAAAGGCATAGCCCAACGTATCTTGTGTGGCCCTGGTCGAAACCTCATACATGTATATATGGCTCTGTTCCTCTCATCAACGAGATTACTGTACTGTTCTCGAAATTTGCATATTACACTTTGCTTAGAAGAAAGGGGCCTGACAAAAAAATCGACTTTTTTGGCAAGGCGCCAATTTTTGTGCCGATACCAGATTCGGATTCCTTAACCTTCAGGCATCTCGAAAATACTACTATACATGGGTCTACGATCAACTCTACCAGAGCTACAGTCGATTTTCTTGTGCCGACAAGACAACAACACTTTCTGAAATTCAGGTGGACACCCTAAATTCGAGGTCAAATTTCTAGCAAAAATCAAAGTCGTAGAGCAAAACCAGTGTGACCGCTGGATTCAGCATGTCCGAAATAATATAGAACCGTGAAGCTGAAATTGGTTGGAGGAAAAAAACCCCCATGTGTTCGATCTTGAATGAATTTTTGTGCTTAACTATGGGAGAGCAAAATTTCGACCACTTTGTCAGCATTAGAAAATCGACCGCAACTCTGGTAGCGTTGACTGTAGACCCATCAACGATAGTATTTTCGAGATGCCTGAAGGCTGGGGAATCCGAATCTGGTATCGGCACAAAAATTGGCGCTTTGCCAAAAAAGTCGATTTTTTTGTCGGGCCCCTTTCTTCTCAGCAAAGTACAATATGCAAATTTCGAGAACAGTATAGTAATCTCGTTGATGAGCGGAACAGATCCATATATACATGTATGAGGTTTGGACCAGGGCCACACAAGATACGTTGGGCTATGCCTTTCTGAAATTCAGGTGGACACCCTAACTTCGAGGTCAAATTTCTAGCAAAAATCCAAGTCGGAGAGCAAAACCAGTATGACCGCTGGATTCAGTATGTCCGAAATAATATAGAAACGTGAATCTGAAATTGGTTGGAAGGAAAAAACCCCCATGTGTTCGATCTTGAGTGAATTATTGTGCTTAACTATGGGAGAACAAAATTTTGACCACTTGTCAGCGTTAGAAAATCGAGTGTAACTTTGGTAGGGCTGATCGTAGATCCATATATGGTAGTATTTTCGAGATGCCTGAAGGTTGGGGAATGCGAATCTGGTATCGGCACAAAAATTGGCGCTTTGCCAAAAAAGTCGAATTTTTTGTCAGGCTTCTTGCTTCTAAATAAAGTCCAATATGCAAATTTCGAGAACAGTATAGTAGTCTCGTTGATGAGAGGAACAGATCCATATATACATGTATGGGCTTCACACCACGCATAAATTCGGCACACTGCCGGATGTACCCAGCGCCAAAGATTTTTGAACAGACTTTAGTAGGTGGAAAACCGGACTTGGAAATATTTGACCTGAGAAAAGTGCGAAAATTTTGCGACCGGGACATGTTTGACCTCAATTTTCTCACGTTTTTCGGGTCTGAGCAAACAATGCTTCACACCAAACGGTAGGTAATTGATAGCGCAACATTTTTCTGAAATAAAAAAACTGGGTTGGGGGGTTCCAGACGAGCTAGGGGGGCGCAAAGGGGGCGAAAAAAAATTTTTTTATGAAAACGAAAATTTAACAAAAATTTCTTAAAGCAGTCTAAAAGTACTCTAAAACCCCCAATTTTTAAGTCCGAATTCGTACTAGTAGGTGGAAAACCGGACTTGGAAATATTTGACCTGAGAAAAGTGCGAAAATTTTGCGATCGGGACATGTTTGATCTCAATTTTCTCACGTTTTTCGGGTCTGAGCAAACAATGCTTCACACCAAACGGTAGGTAATTGATAGCGCAACATTTTTCTGAAACAAAAAAAAACGGGGTTGGGGGGGTTCCAGACGAGCTAGGGGGGCGCAAAGGGGGCGAAAAAAAATTTTTTTTCTGAAAACGAAAATTTGACGAAAGTTTCTTAAAGCAGTCTAAAAGTACTCTAAAACCCCCAATTTTTAGGTCCGAATTCCGAGTATGAAGCGAGAAATTAGACTTTGAAATTTTGGTCCCATAGTTAAGCGGACCGATTTTCGGAAGGCTATATCTCAGGACAGGAGAGTCAAATCCACTAATCCTTTGCAGCTGAAAGATAACTCATAAGTATGTATTAGTGTGCCAACTTACAGCTCTCTAGCTCAAACTTTCAATTTTGGGGTCTGAATACTGAAACTCGATCGGTTCAGAGAACGACTCTTAAATTGTTTTGGCCAAAATCGCCAAGTAAATAGCAATTTAATAACAAATTAAATTTCTCGCGATGACTGTCAAACAAATTAAAATTGTATTAAATTTCGTAAAATTGGCCTAGAATTTTGATACAAATTTGATATGAATTTGATATAAATTTGCTTGGTTTGGCAGCTTCACTAACCAAAGTCTGGCTACAAAACAACAAGTTCAGTCCAAAGATTACCTTGTTCATGCCTATAGCAACGATATCAACTCATTAAATGCTATTTTGTAGACCATTTGTCGCCATCTAAAGAAAGGTCAACTCATTTTGGACTGACCCGAGCCAGGTTTTGAGCTGTTTTTCTCAGGAATTTAGTATTGATGTTGGCAAATTTATGTTTAATTCATAACAAATAACAAATTTGTATCAAATTAAATTTCAGAATTGGGTTACCAAGCAAATTAATAGCAAGATATTTTCTTCTGAAGGCTGAGCAAGCAATTAATAGTTATTTAATTTCAAAATATATTTACTCGGAAACACTAACACTAATCTAATCAAATTACATTCCCCTGATTTTGCCATTGCCCAGCCCAACCTGAGCGAGAAAATTTTGAAAATTTAACCTTCAAAATTGCGTTTGTAAGGCATTCTGAGCATACAACTAACATGTTTAGTAGTTTGAAGAGGTTTGGTTGGGCCGCCCAACCATGGCGAAAACATTTTTTAAAAAAACAGGCGTCAAAAACGCGTTTGAAAGGCATTCTGACCACAGAACTAACAGGTTTAGTACAGGGTGTCTCAAAAAAAATGATCACATTTCTTTTTACTGCCATTTCCGCAAATTTTGACCAAATAGGCTGAAATTTGGACCATAGGTGCCAAAACTCGGGGAATTTTATGTGTTAAAGTTTGGTGCACTAGGCTTGACTCATTCACGAGAAAATTGAGAAAAAGTGAAATTTGGTAATTTCAATAGTGAAAGCCGGTCACCGAAAAAATGATCAGATTTCTTTTTACTGCCATTTCCGCAAATTTTGACCAAATTGGCTGAAATTTGCACCATACGTGCCAAAATTCGGGGAATTTTATGTGTTAAAGTTTGGTGCACTAGGCTTGACTCATTCCCGAAAAATTTCGAAAAAAGTGAAATTTGGTAATTTCAATAGTGAAAGCCGTTCACCGATAAACGTCACATTACAATACCGCCTAAACTCTATCGATAGCGTTGGAGTTCATGCGTCAACTTTTTGCACACGAATTACCCTGAATTTCTGCGTTTACACTCCAAATTTCATGCGATTCCGACAGAAATTAGGAAAGATACAGTCAAAAGAAATGTTTCCATTTTTCGGTGACCGGCTTTCACTATTGAAATTACCAAATTTCACTTCTTTTGAAATTTCTCGGGAATGAGTCAAGCCTAGTGAACCAAACTTTAACACATAAAATTGCCCGAATTTTCGCACCTATGATCCAAATTTCAGCCTATTTGGTCAAAATTTGCGGAAATGGCAGTAAAAAGAAAAGTGATCATTTTTTTTGAGACACCCTGTAGTTTGAAGAGGTTGGTTGGGCCGCCCAACCAGGGCGAGAAAATTTAAAAAAATTACCCTTCAAAAACGCGCTGATATTGACTGAATTACATGCACTTTCATTGCTGCTTCTACAGCCTACTGAATGCATGTTTTTATGTACTGACGACCGCAATTTCCGCTGATAAGTCCCAAAATCCCCTGACAAATTTTAAATGCCCGCACAGCCCCTCCCCTGACCGGCACGAACCCTGATAGTATCGGGGGATTGAAATGCTGTTGTTGAACACATTAACCGAGACTACGTTCTCTTTCGCTCGAAGGGCTACGTTCGCTTTCTTTCATGTTGGTTCCACAGTACAGTGGTATATTCGTACGCGCGCATGTAAACCCATAATAACAACGAAGTACAGGGTGTCTCAAAAAGAATGATCACATTTCTTTATACTACCATTTCCGCAAATTTTGACCAAATAGGCTGTAATTTGGAATACAGGTGCCAAAATTCGGGGAATTTATGTGCTAAAGTTTGGTGCACTAGACTTGACTCATTCACGAGAAATTTTAAAAAAAGTGAAATTTGTTAAATCAATAGTCAAAGCCGGTCACCGAAAAAATGATCACATTTCTTTTCACTGCCATTTCCGCAAATTTTGACCAAATAGGCTGAAATTTCGATCATAGGTGCCAAACTTCGGGGAATTTTATGTGTTAAAATTTGGTGCACTAGGCTTGACCAATTCTCCAAAAATTTCAAAAAAAGTGAAATTTGGTAATTTCAATACCAAAAGCCGGTGTCGCGTGATATTTCTTCCCCCCAGATGTTCTTCCCCCCGGAAAGTTTATATCGATATGGTTCTTCCCCCGGAAGATTTGTTCTGAAAAGGGACCGAAATAGATCTTCCCCCTCCGAAATAGAATTCCCCTTTAGAAACGGTGTTTAACAATTTAATGGCATGCAATTAGCAACAGTACTGATAACACCCGCTATTAATTGCTGGTGCACGGATTTGTTTGTGACCATATTATGCCACAGGCACTACTTCTCTTTGTGCCTGTAACAAAATAGGTATAGAAACACGGGTCACTGATTGAGAGGTCGCACTAGTCAGTTTATGGTCATAAACAGTCGGAATCCCGCAAACTACAGTATGGAGCCTAACGCTGCTAAGGTTTTGCGAGAGTATTTGTCTGCCCAGATCTATCCTGACAATTTTGATAAGAATGCGAAACGGAAACTGCGCTCCACTGCTGCCAGTTTCATTTGTCTGGATAACTATTCCCGACTGCCATTGACAGTGAAGTAAAGTTTATTGCACACGAACTTTAGAATGTAAGAAGAATGTTCAAAATTGGCGACCAGGACAAAGTCAGAGGCTCAAGTGCAAAGCGGTTTGCTGGCAGTGCACTTACGCAAACCGCAATCCTCGATTACTAATTGTTAGTTTATCCTTAAATACGCCCACCGAACGAGCAGCCACCTGCTCTTCCGTTAACAAATTCCAATGGTTGACTACTCTACTTGCAAAGAAATGCTTTTTTACGTTGATACGACTACTCTGGACTTTCATGATCTGTGAATGTCCGCGCGATTTTCGCTGATTTAACTCAAAGAAATCGCTATGGTTTAAATCAATTAGTCTATTTTTTATTTTATAACATAGTATTAAATCTGTTTTTACCCTTCGTTTTTCGAACGTTTCAAGTTTCAGTGTTGTAATACGTTCTAAATATGGCCTCTCTGACCAGCCACATCTATAAAATAATCTCCTTGTAAAATATCTTTGTACCCTTTCAATGGCGTCAATATCTTTACATAGACATGGATTCCAAATAGGTGATCCTGATTCCACTATTGGACGAACATAAGTTTTATAGGCCCTCAGTAAGATATCGCTTTGTCGTGTATGAAACACTCTAAAGATTAAAGCTGATATTTTCATAACTTTTGCCGATATCTGCTGACAATGTTCAGAGAATTTCAGATTTTTTGGCACGTAATACCCTAAATCTTTAATCACTTGAAGTGATTGTAGATTTATGTTGTTTATAGAATACTCGAAATCATTTTTATGTTGCCTGTTTGAGATGTGAAGAACCTGGCATTTAGGTTCCGATAAACTTAGCTGCCACTTTCTAGACCACTCAAATACTCTTTCCAAGTCTTGTTGCAGTATACCAGGATCAGTTTCAGGGTTTACCAGTGTTTTGTATAGCTTAACATCATCTGCAAATAATTTCACTTTACAGCCAAGAACATTATCTATGATATCGTCGATATAAATTAGAAAAAGAATTGGACCAAGGACAGTACCCTGTGGGACGGAGCTAATGACTGGTACAGAGTTTGACACTGTGGCATTTACATAAACTTTTTGAGTCTTCCCTGTTAAAAAGGATTTAATCCATTGTAAAAGGTTCCCAGCTACCCCATATTGTTCCAGTTTAAACAATAATTTTTGATGTGAAACCGAGTCAAATGCTTTAGCAAAATCTAAATAGATGACATCGACATCATAGCGTTTATCCAAAGAATTTATCCAGTCATTTAAACACTCGAGCATTTGCGAAACCGTGGACCTATTAGACCTAAACCCATGTTGAGCCCCAGATAAAGTGTTTGAGAAAAGCCTAATAGGGCCTTCCGCACTAGTCTCTCTAAAACTTTGCAAACGTATGATGTCAACGAAACGGGTCGGTAGTTAGAAGGTTGAGAATTTAACCCTTTCTTAAATATTGGACATACCAAAGCAGTTTTCCAATCATCCGGTAATTCACTGCTTTCCAAAGATTTCTTAAACAATAAGTATATTGGATGAGCAATTCCAGTGGCAACACGGCGTAAAAAATACGCAGGTAAGCAGTCGGGTGTTCTTGACAGTTTATTTGGTAACCTACGTAACTCATTGAATACTTCCTGCTCACTTAATGGTATATGTTAAATTATCCCAATTGCGTTTCTTTGAAAAGTAGGTAGCATACCATCATCTTTTGTAAATACCGAGGAAAAATAATTATTGAAGATTTCCACTTTTTCTTTATCATCAGTAATTTGATTTCCCTCATTATTTACTAATGGTGGTATGTTAGCTTTTGCTTTGATTTTACTTTTAGCATATTTATAAAATGCACCACTATCTCCCGATTTTAGGATATCATTTTCATAATTATCGTAAAAGATATTTACCTCTTCTTTATACCTTTTTGCAATTTGGTTGTAATAACTAAAATCTCCAGTTACTTTTGCACTTTTCCAAGAGCGTTTTTTCTTTTCCAATAGCTTGCGAATTTTAACTGGATAATTGGGCTTTTTGCTAGCCCCAGTACGTTTTTTCGTAGGTACATGCCTACTGATAGCCAATGAAAGCATTTCCTTAAAGACAGCCCACATCTCGTGTATTGTCTCAAATCCATAAAAAATATCTTCCCAGTTTATCAATTGACAAAAGTCAACAATTGCCATATAATCGGCCTTTTTAAAATTAGGGACATATTCAACTGAAACGCGCTCAACCGATCCCCTAGATACCACACCAGACAATGAAAAGAGTATTGCATTGTGGTCGGAGGTTGAGAATGGCAAACCAAGACCGCATGAACTTAATGCTTCTTTATCCGACAAAAAGACTAAATCAAGAAAATTCCGATTTCGCGAAGGTTCTTTTACCACTTGGGAAAGGCCAAGCTGGGCAAAACTCAGAAACCAAAAATATTCGTTTTGGTTATTACTTTCTATTACCCCTGTATCCCACTTTATCCCAGGCAAATTAAAGTCTCCTGTTAATACGAAGGTTCCTTTAAAGTCCGATATCAGTAAAGACTCAAGTGCATCAAATAAAACTAAATCTAACTCTTTGGAGAAACTTGGAGGCCTGTATACACAGACCAAGCGAACTTTCCCTGCTTTGTTTCCGAAGTCAGTTGCTACTATTTCTAGTTCATCAAATTTTTTCTCTAGTTTCACTTGTCGTGGTCTGAAAATATTTTTCACAAAGATACAAACTCCCCCTCCTTTTCTGGCCAATCGGTCCTTTCGAAATAAAACAAAGTCATCGTTTGGGCAAAGCATTGCATCTGTCACTTCATCGTTTGTCCAGGTTTCCGTTACACAATAGCAATCATTCGTACCATAAGCAGTTTCATGGGTTAGTAAAAAAAGGAGCAGTTAGCAAAGGAGACCAACAACACCGACTGTGGCGTCTTTGCGATTGCTCACGCCTTCGAACATCTGAACGTTCGGTGCCTAGACGGAGTCAATTTTGATGTCACTCAAATGCGCAACCATTTGGTTAAGTGTTTGACCAACAGAAAGGTTCAAGTATTTCCGAAACTCAGCTCCCGAAAGCGCGGACGAAAACCGGTGCCAAAGATGATAAAAGTTTGAATCTACATGTTTGTTTCTATGTTTGTTTGTCTGTAAACTAGAGATGTGCACGGGCCGGGCATGCCCGTCAACGATTTTGGACGGGCCGGGCAGGGCCCGATTTTGATGCCCGTCGGGCATGGCGGGCCGGGCATGCCTCACCTGATCGGCCCGCCGGGCCGGGCCGGGCCGGATAAAAGGTTGCCCGTGCACATCTCTACTGTAAACTATGGTATGTTTAAATGTTTGACATCTTAGACAGAAGAAATTTAACGGAATAAATTTTTTTCTAGGGGGAAGATCTATTCTGAGGGGGGAAGAAATATACCGGTATAGATTTTCCGGGGGGAAGATTCATACTGGGGGAAGATTTATTTCGTGACACTAGTGTTGTTTAATACCAGATTTTTCAAATGCGTATGCGTATGCGTATACGCATTCCAATTACAAATGCGTATGAGTTTGCGTATACGCATTGCAAAAACTAGTGCGTAGTTTGCGTATTGCGTAATGCGTAATGTCAGAAACATTCAGCAATTTCACTGAACAGCTTTGGCTCTGCAGTATGCTGTTTAGGTATCCAACTTTATAATCCAGGTTTTTTGAGACATACTTGAGGCTTAATGATAAATTCCTGCCATCAAAGAATTGCAGTATAATACATTGTATGTACAGTACGTATGTTTTCGACAGGCAAGAGATATGCGCTTCCATGCAAAAAATTTAGTCGAGTGTTTATTTCCAGACGAAGTCTAGTAGCATTCAGATTCAACCATAATAATTGTCATTGCCAACCGAGATCGGGCAGACATGTTAAGTGGGGGGTCGGCGGAATCGGCCGGCATGGTGTGCGTTGGACATCCCTATGGCCCCAAAGTAAAACCCTAAAACAGTTCCGCCCAACTCCCTCTGGGTAGCCAGCAGTGGCCATCCATGGTTCTCTCTGATGGGGGTCATTTTCCATAGTAAAACTCCAAAACACCCCTAACGGAAATGGACGTTTCTCAGGGGGGCGAGTTAGCTGAGACACGTGCTAGCCAGCGTTCGAAAGCTCACATCATGGGCTTTCAAAATCTGCAATAAAATTTATGGTGATTTTTGTTGTATCAAAAATAATCGATCGCAAAATATCGATTGATCATTATTTTATCAGTTTTAAGTATCTGACTAAAGTAGCTACAAAGGAAAATGGGATGACCAAATTGAGGTTTTCTGGTACGCCAAATTCATGGACGACGCCCATTTACAGCTACGATCACTTGATCAATCGATAATCGATATTCGATCGATTATCGATTTTTTTTGCTCTGCAGATGACCCAACTAACTACACAGGCTATGATGTTAGTGGTTTTCGGGCATGCTGATTTCAACCATTGGCGACGCCCATTTACAGCTACAATTACTTGATCAATCGATAATCGATATTCGATCGATTATCGATTTTTTTGCTCTGCAGATGATCCAACTACACAGGCTATAATGTCAGTGGTTTTCGGGCATGCCGATTTCAACCATTATGTCGGTTTAGAGCTATCATTGCGTTTTAATTCGATAATCGATATCCATTGATTATCGATTTTTTGTTGTGCAGATGTAACCACTATTGAGTGTAGTAGACAGTTGTACAGTATGTATTAGTATGTCGGCCCCCTCGGCATATGTATTGGCCAGCCTCACTATGTGGCGGTCAACATTACACCCACTGCTTCTCGGTCGATTTCTGGCTCTCATTCTCACGGCTTCTACTCTCCCGGGTCTCGGCACCAAATGAAAGAACTGAGAGCTTTACTGACAAAGCAAGAATGACAAAAGGGTTAGACCAGTGTGGATTTTATATAGTGCGAATCTCTTGCAGTATGTAGAACAGCAGCACGAGTGTGTGGTATGAAAGCATCCGCATGTGATGTTTGGGTTTGTAAGTGATCGCGTGGCCGGGAGAGGCCAGATAAATCAGTTTGGGTCTTGTACTGGCTCGTGAGCAGTCGGAGATTTGTTACAGTGGAGGAGACGACCAGGAGCTACATGGAAGAAGAAGTGAAGTTGAAAAGTAAGCTGATTGAAGCTGAGAAATTGGTTAATTAGTTCCGGAACCTGCTGCATAAGCTTAGTGCTGAAAACGTTTCATAGTTAAAAAACGGCCGTCAGACAATTCAAAGTGCTGACCAGCCAATTTGTTGATCCTGTATGTCCGTTCAGAGGACGCCGCCTTCGAATAGTGCCGCGTCAGAAACCGCAGAATCGAAAACTCCCGTACAGAAATTTAAGGATACTTTGAGTGGAATAGTAGGTGAAGGAGATCAAGCCCAAGCTATCGCTAGCGAGCAACACAAACGAACGAACGAACGAACGAACGAACGAACGAACGAACGAACAAACGACTTCTGACACTGTCACGCTGAAGAAACAGCAGCAGACAATCGACAGAGAAGAAAGGTCCAGACGCCAACAAGAAACTGCAGTAATGGAGAATGTGGTACAGCAGATCCGAAATGCAGCTGAACAAACCAATAACGCCGTCCATCAGATCCAGACAGCTCAAACGGAAATCGAGAGGCGAAACGACCAGAGTCTGCCCGGGTTACAAGTGTCAGAACCTGCTATACTTTGTTTTAAAGGTGACAAAGCCGATGACAATTTCGCTGAGTGGCTGCAGAATCATTTTCTACCGATAGCGGAAGCGTGCAGCTGGAATAATGAGGAGCGTAGAGCCGGGCATTACCTGTTTCCATTCATTCGCCCGCACGAGGGTTTTTGGACAGCTTGCCGGCCGCCGTCCGAAATAATTACGATCAGCTGGTGCAGCGACTAACCCAGCGCTTTACGCCCCCGCAGCACGCTCAGTTTAAAGCTACCGAACTGATGAACCGAGTGCAGCAGACGAACGAAACTGTAGAACTTTTGCCGCAGTTAGCAAACTTTTGCAGGAGGCGTATGCCGATTTTCCAGAGAATGTACGCAATACCTTGGCTAGGAACATCTTCCTCAGAGGCTTTCTGCCTGCTTTGAAACACAAAGTCGAAGACAAGGATCCAGAAACTCTAGAAAAAGCCATGCGGGCTACACTTTACGAATGGCGCGCGCGGTTAGCTGGTAATGATAAACCACTCTGAAAGTCAGTAGCAGCGCAGCCACCATTTATGACTCCAGGGATATGAAAGCAGAAACAATTGCTCAACACATCATTGACAACATCTTGTGCAGGCATGGAGCACCCAGACAGTTGCTATTAGACAGAGGAACACAGTTCACGTCAGAACTTGTGAGAGAAGTGTGTAAGCTGAGGGGCACGAACCAGAGTTGGACTACTGCTTGGCATCCTGCATGCGATGGAAAGGTGGAACGACTGAACAGAACGCTCCAGAACATCTTGAGTCAGTTTGTGAACGGAAATCACACAGATTGGGACAAATTGTTGCAGTTGGCAGTCTTTTGCTATTGTACCAGCACACAGGAGGCTACAAGAGATACAGCATTCTTTTTGTTGTACGGTCGCGATGCCTGCTTGCCTGTTGAAACAGCTTTGGTAGCTCCAGATCGTCGTTACACAGACATACCGACCTACCGCGATCAGTTGGTGTGGAAATTGCAGGGCGCTTGGTCCTGTGGACAGCTGGAGTATCAGAAGGCACAATCCCACATGAAAACCCAGTACGATCAATCAGTGCATCTTCCCGAATTCATGTTAGGTGATCCAGTGTGGCTGTATACACCTATGGTTCCCAGAGATCAAAGTCCCAAGTTCTCTAAGTTGTGGACAGGACCGTATCGCATTGTGGGGCTCCGATTCCCGAATGCTGAGATAAAACTCATTGACAACTCCTTCAAAGTGGGTTCATGTAAACCGTTTAACTCCTGTCTACCAACCCAGAGTGCCAATACTGCCAAAGGAATAGCTGTTGCAAAAGAACCACAAGAAGATGCGGAAGATCCTGATGCTGGGGTAGCCGTGGAACCAGATGAAGAAACAACAACAGAAAATAGGAAAGATAGAGAGGCCAAGCAAGAGGAACCTGTGCAACCACGGTATAATTTACGACCTCGAAGGAATCCCGCAAGTTCGCCTGCAGCATCTTCTGTTTTGGTCTTCGCCATGATCACCATGATCCTGTTTGGGCAACTGTCACTGGCAGAGGCAGCAGATGCTGTTAAAGAAGCGGTAACAGCAGTAACTTTCATTACCCAGTTTTTCGCCACCATCTGGAATGGGGTGTGGCAAATGGTCACTACAGCAGGTGCAGCTGTTATTTCTATTGCAGTGGTACAGTGGTATTTGGTAGAGTTGCCAGTTTTGTATCAGGAAATGTTGAAGCGAGAACGAGCGGTCAACAGGAAGCTGAAACATCTAAGAAATCTGACACGACAGATCCAGGTTGCCCAGACCCAGGTTTTGGCTGACATGAACGCGTTCCAGCACTTCATGCAGCTGGTAAATCGGGAGGACATACGCCAAAGTGCTCTACAGGTCACACGCATTGGAGAAGTGGACAACCGATTGAGGGATTTCGTGGCTCAGGTGATGGGGTCTCAACCGGCGAGTGCAAACAACAGAACGACGATTTGGAGAACCAGCCACGGCCGCTTATGCGTTGAAGAGTTAAGTCGATTCATTGGGACGAATATGCATCAGTGACACGCATAGGTTTTTGTTTTTATAGATGTAGGTTTGTGATCGCATATGTTTGCTTCTTATATCTCGTATGCATTTAGCCTTTGTATCTTGTCCTATAACCTCTCGTTATTACTGTATTTTGTACGAGGACATACCTCTTTTTTTAGGGGTAGGATGTAACCACTATTGAGTGTAGTAGACAGTTGTACAGTATGTATTAGTATGTCGGCCCCTCGGCATATGTATGTAGAACAGCAGCACGAGTGTGTGGTGTGAAAGCATTCGCATGTGATGTTTGGGTTTGTAAGTGATCGCGTGGCCGGGAGAGGCCAGATAAATCAGTTTGGGTCTTGTACTGGCTCGTGAGCAGTCGAGCAGTTGGAGATTTGTTACAGTAGATAAACAAAACACATAAGCTATAATGTCAGTGGTTTTCGGGCATGCCGATTTCAACCATTACGTCAGTTTAGAGCTATCATCCCGTTTTAATTCGATAATCGATATCGATTGATTATCGATTTTTTGTTGTGCAGCTAAACAAAACACATAAGCTATAATGTCAGTGGTTTTCGGGCATGCCGATTTCAACCATTACGTCGGTTTAGAGCTATTATCGCGTTTTAATTCGATAATCGATATCGATTGATTATCGATTTTTTGTTGTGCAGATAAATAAAACACATAAGCTATAATGTCTGTGGTTTTCGGGCATGCCGATTTCAACCATTACGTCGGTTTAGAGCTATCATCCCGTTTTAATTCGATAATCGATATCGATTGATTATCGATTTTTTGTTGTGCAGCTAAACAAAACACATAAGCTATAATGTCAGTGGTTTTCGGGCATGCCGATTTCAACCATTACGTCGGTTTAGAGCTATTATCGCGTTTTAATTCGATAATCGATATCGATTGATTATCGATTTTTTGTTGTGCAGATAAATAAAACACATAAGCTATAATGTCTGTGGTTTTCGGGCATGCCGATTTCAACCATTACGTCGGTTTAGAGCTATCATCCCGTTTTAATTCGATAATCGATATCGATTGATTATCGATTTTTTGTTGTGCAGATAAACAAAACACATAAGCTATAATGTCAGTGGTTTTCGGGCATGCCGATTTCAACCATTACGTTGGTTAAGAGCTATCATAGTGTTTTAATTCGATAATCGATATCGATTGATTATCGATTTTTTACTGTTCAAATTATCCAACTACACAGGCTATGATTTTAGGATTTTAGCGGTTTCTGGGCATGCCTTTTTAAAACATGACCATAGCTGAAGCTGATAGCTGATGATGATAGATGATAGCTCAAACCGACATTGTGGTTGAAATCGGCAAGCTCGAAAACCATTAGCATCGTAACCTGTGTAGTTGGGTCATCTGTACAGCAAAAAATCGATAATCAATCGATATCGATTATCGAATTAAAACGCGATAATAGCTCTAAACCGACCTCGGGTCTGATCGTAGGGTCGTATGGTCGACCCCCCCGTCACATCGAATCGAATCGAATAGCTCTAAACCGACATCGTGGTTGAAATCGGCATGCTCAAAAACCACTAAGTCACATCGGTGCAGTTTAGTCGTCTGCACATCAAAAAATCGATAATCAATCGATATCGATTATCGAATAAAAACGCGATAATAGCTGTAAACCGACATAATGGTTGAAATCAGCATGCCCAAAAACCACTGACATTATAGCTTATGTGTTTTGTTTATCTGCACAGCAAAAAATCGATAATCAATCGATATCGATTATCGAATTACAACGCAATGATAGCCCTAAACCGACATAATGGTTGAAATCGGCATGCCCGAAAACAACTGACATTATAGTTTATGTGTTTTGTTTATCTGCACAACAAAAACAAAAACAACGAATTAAAACGCGATGTAGCTCTAAACCGACATCGTGGTTCAAATCAGCATGCCCGAAAACCACTAGCCTGTGTAGTTGGGTCATCTGCAGAGCAAAAAATCGATAATCGATCGAATATCGATTATCGATTGATCAAGTGATCGTAGCTGTAAATGGGCATCGCCAATGAATTTGGCGTACCAGAAAACCTCAATTTGGTCATCCCATTTTCCTTTGTAGCTACTTTAGTCAGATACTGAAAACTGATAAAATCATGATCAATCGATATTTTGCGATCGATTATTTTTGATACAACAAAAATCACCATAAATTTTATTGCAGATTCTGAAAGCCCATGATGTGAGCTTTCGAACGTTGGCTAGCACGTGTCTCAGCTAACTCGCCCCCTGAGCAACGTCCATTTCCGTTAGGGGTGTTTTGGAGTTTTACTATGGAAAATGACCCCCATCAGAGAGAACCATGGATGGCCATTGCTGGCTACCCAGAGGGAGTGGGGCGGAACTGTTTTAGGGTTTTACTTTGGGGCCATAGGGATGTCCAACGCACACCATGCCGGCCGATTCCGCCGACCCCCCACTTAACATGTCTGCCTGATGGCTGCCTGATTTCGGTTGACAATGACAATGACAAATAAGCATACACTGGAAGCACAAACAGATAGCCTGAGCATGCAACAGAATTCAAAGATTTGTCAGACGTTTCCTTTCCTCTTAAAACTTAGTGTCTTCATTGAATATTAGCAAGCACAACTTTAGCATACCTGTAACAGGTCATCCGCCGAAGTGGAGGAGATTGGTAGGGGTCAGGCGCCGCCGGGGGGTCTGAGCCCAAAAAATGGGGAGGGGTGGGCACTAAAAAACGCTGAAAGTCCCAAAAAATCGCAATTTTTCGGCTAAGAATCGTAAAAAATCGTTAATTTGGGCTGAAATACAGCTAAAAAGTCCTGTTTTACAGGCGATTTTGGCAATTTTTGTGTCTGAAATTGCAAAAATTTGCTCAAAATATACTTACCAGAAAAATCGGAGGGGCAGGTCGGAAAAATGGTCCTGGTTGGGGTACGCATCCGGGGGTCTGGCCAAAGTCGGGTGGGGGCAGACCCCCATGTATTCAACTTAGCTTCAAATTATCTTAGAAAATTTCTGGTACCCTCGCCTTACACAAAAAACATGAACAATGCGTACTTTGCGTAATGATATGCGTAATGTGTATACACATGCAACAGTACGTGACACCGGTCACCGAAAAAAACGTTACGTTACATCATCGCCTAAACTCTAACGATAGCGTCGCAGTTCATGCGTCAACTTTTTACACACGAATTACCCTGAACTTCTGCGTTTACACTCCAAATTTCATCCAATTCCGACAAAAACTAGGAAAGATACAGGAAAAAGAAATGTTTCCATATTTTCGGTAACGGCTTTCACTATTGAAATTACCAAATTTCACTTTTTTTTAAATTTCTCGGGAATGAGTCAAGCCTAGTGCACCAAACTTTAATACATAAAATTCCCCGAGTTTTGGCACCTATGGTCCAAATTTCAGCCTATTTGGTCAAAATTTGCGGAAATGGCAGTATAAAGAAATGTGATCATTCTTTTTGAGACACCCTGTACTTAAAAAAGATTTGTCGTACTTCACTACGCAAGGAAATATGTATTACACACACACCATGGTATCGAATCAAGTTGCGCACGAATTAAAGTTCCCGAACAGGGATTGCGTCAGAAACCTTGAATATTTCTACTTTTCAAGCCGTCAAACCAAAACTTTGAACGACATTTTTGAAGCACCATAAATCAACGTCTCAGAAGAGCCGGGATGACAAGATCGAATCAAGTGTCTATAATAAGCAAAGTAGCACCAACATAGTGTACATTGTATAATACAATAACAAAAATCAAATACTAAAGGTGAGAAGTGATGACCGGAATGACAAAGTTCACGATTAACGTAAGCACTCCAACCCAACAGAGAGAAATTGCGACCAGAAACACTAGCAGAGATCATATATTTTATAATTAAAGGTTATTCAGCAACAATCATGAAAGGTGTCCAAATGTGCTCCAAAATTTTGCAAATAAAATTTTGTGAACTTTAAACTACGGCCCTAGGTGGGGTTGCGAATCTTAAGAACAATTTTTCCGTACCAGGCTGGGGGATCCGAATCCATATTACCGCAATTACTGAAAGGGTTGGGGTGCACTAGGGAAAGGCCCCCTGTATTGCTAAAATGGAAACTTTTGGAAACTCGGCGGTTGCGGGTTTCCAAAGTACAGAACAATGAATATTTTTGGTTCTGTCGTTGGAAATGCACTAGTACAACACTGCTAAGTCCCTCAGAATGCTGTTCACTGCTTCTAAGTAGCTCTACGCATTATTTAAGATGCATTTTGCGAAAAAATCAGCTTAAGTTAGGAAGAAACGGGGCAAGTAGGGTCATCTCACGGATCTGGCTGATATTAATATCTGTTAAAATAGAGCTCAATCGAAGACTAACGGTGCACGCCCGGCTACCAGCAACTCCCTGGAACTGGAGCTACACCCCCTCAAAGTTGGGTCGGGAGGGATTTTCGGGCTCATTTTCTGGTGTCTGACAGTCTCCATTCAAACGATCACTGTTCATTCGCTTCTTAAGCTATGATCCCGTCTCACATATGGTTTTGTAGCTGTTTCAATGGCCTTTCATTTTCTAGTACTCCCGTTTTCAGATCATAGCTGCTTAGCGAAATATTCGCCGAGAACTGCGAAATTTCCGCAAAATGTCGCTCCGTTTTTTTTTCGAAAAATCTTAGTGACTTAGCAAAGAAGATCGCTGAAGCCGCAGGCACAAAGCCGCCGCTTAAAGGCACCATAAGCAAACATTTGACCAAGGTAAAAACGAAGTAGTCGTGCTTAATGGAATTGACTAAAATTGGCCACTGTGTGTTTACGAAGTACGTACCATGCATGTAACAGGGGGTCTGGGGGGTCTGCCCCACACTCGACTTAGGCCAGCCCCCCGGATGGGGATTCCCCCGAGACGATTTTTCTGGCAATTAATTTTTTGAGCAAATTTTCTTCGTTTATTAACCTGATCGCTGGATAGTTGCAGAAAAAGTCGATAATCGATTTCTACAGTGATCGTAGGCAATAATAATAAGCGTCACCGTTGAAATCAGCGTGCCAGAAAATCTACTGTCATTCAATGACAACTCGCCAACACACCACTTTGCGTGTCATGGTGGTTGCCTGACTTTAGCTGAAATTAACAAGAAATGCTTCTCATAATCGTGTTATTTTTCGTTTTTAGCATCCACAAAACTACAGTTTAGTTAGATCCTTAAAACTAAAACTAAATCTTTGGCCAACTTCACAGCTTTGTCGTTGTTTTCTTTGTTTTTTACGTGATTGTTCTATGTTGGCATTACATGCGTGAAAAATCGATAATCGATAATCGATATCGATTTCTACAGTGATCGTAGGCAATTGTAAGTGTGACAGTTGAAATCAGCGTGCCAGGAAACCCTAGTGTGATGTCTCTCGCAATGACAACCCGCCGACCCACCGCTTTTCATGTCAGATTGGTGGTTGCTTGACTTGAGCTGAATTAACAAAAAATCGCTTGATAATCGTGTTATTTGTCGTTTTCAGCATCCTCAAACACTTCAGTAAACGCAATCCTGGCCCGGCCGTAGTTTAAACCCACCACCGCATTTATTGATCTCGCAGCAATACAGGTCCCCCGTCCCGGTGCACTATCCCCGCGCCCCGGTACGGCCACCGCCAGACGCGAGGTTGGATGTCAGCGCAGCGCATTGCCACCGGTAGTACGGTGCCTGTTAGGGCTTGCTCTTTATGTATGTGGCTTTGTTTTTGTATTTATTCTTTTCTGAACCGTCGGAGGGAGCTTCGTCTGTTGATTTGATTTGTTTATTGCGACCATCTGACTGAACAATACCACAAGAACCATGTATGGCCAACGTATGCAGTGGCAAGGCAGTGGAGACTCCATCAATAGAGCCATTGAGCAAATAGCTACCACCGACTTTAGCACCCGTGACACGCAGCACACCTTTGGCATCATAGACTGACGCTATCCCCTTGTAGAAATCAGTGTAGCAGCCACGATCATCTGAGGCCGGCACAGAGAACAATGTACCGCCCAGTCTGGGGACATGTAACAGTCAGGGAAATAACAACATATATGGTATCAGTACACATATATGGAAACGGTACCATATATGGTACCGGTTCACCTTCAAGTGGTACCATATATGGTACCACTTCCTTATATGGTACTGGTACCATATATGGTACCGGTACCATATATGGTACCCCTTCGATCGAGGCCTCAGGTGGTACCATATATGGTACCGGTACCATATATGGAAACGGTACCATACATGGAACCGGTACCATATATGGTAACAGGTACCATATATGGTACCCCGTCGATCAAATCATAAGGGGTACCATATATGGTACCGGTACCATATATGGTACCCTTTCGATCGAGGCCTCAGGTGGGACCATATATGGTACCGGTACCATATATGGAAACGGTACCATATATGGAAACGGTACCATATATGGTACCGGTACCATATATGGTACCCCTTCGATCGAGGCCTCATGTGGCACCATAGATGGTACCTGTTCCATATATGGAAACGGTACCATATATGGAAACGGTACCATATATGGTACCGGTACCATATATGGTACCCTTTCGATCGAGGCCTCAGGTGGTACCATATATGGTACCGGTACCATATAAGGAAACGGTACCATATATGGAAACGGTACCATATATGGTACCGGTACCATATATGGTACCCCTTATGATTTGATCGAAGGGGTACCATATATGGTACCTGTTACCATATATGGTACCGGTTCCATATATGGTACCGTTTCCATATATGGTACCGGTACCATATATGGTACCACCTGAGGCCTCGATCGAAGGGGTACCATATATTGTACCGGTACCATATATGGTACCAGTACCATATAAGGAAGTGGTACCATATATGGTACCACTTGAAGGTGTACCGGTACCATATATGGTACCGTTTCCATATATGTGTACTGATACCATATATGTTGTTATTTCCCTGACTGTG